>CM065390.1:4952500-5120000 GCA_033060915.1 Euryodendron excelsum | reverse complement strand
ACTATAGGGCCACACACAGCTACTAACGTACTTAGCACTATAACCTTGAACAATTACAAGGATAAACTTACAACTTAACTCATTAATTCACAACTCTGATTCCACTATACAAGTGTAATTTTTATCCCCTAATTAAGTGTTTGTTAGCCTCCATATAGGTATTAGAATAGATTTTTAGCAATAAACTGATTTAAAGTGATTTTCCATGTGTATTGTAGGTTTTTGGTGATAAAATGGTGAAAAAAATGCTTAAAGAGAAGAAGTCCATCCGGACGAACCGTTCGGACGCTCCAACCGTTCGGACGGCATGTTCAGACGGGCGAATCACCGTTCGGACGTTACGACGGATATCGGAGTTCCAAAGTCGATATTTTCCGTTCAAAGCCGTTCTAGAGTCCATTTTTCCTGTTCTAAGCTATCACAGAGTCGTCTTTTTCCGTTCGAAGAAATACAAAGCCGAAATTCCTCGTCTGAAGACCGTCTAAACGGTAAAATAACCGTCCGAACGGTTATGCCACCGTTTGGACGGTGCGTCTGGACGCATTTTAGGCGTACTTAAGACGCTATTCGGACGGTTAGTGCAATTTTTGCCCTACATCACAGTAGTCGAACAAAACAGATGGAATATCAATTTTTCTGCAGATCTGGACGGAGGAGGAGCTTACAAAAGGGAGCTTTTGTTATTTTGTAAGGTTTTTAGTTAGATTTACTTTAATGCTTTGTAATGTTGTCATTTATTGCTTTTGGATCATTGTAAATGAATGCTTGATAAATATGAAGTGAATATTTCTCTACTCTTTCTAGCCACTTTCTCTTATTTTCTCTCACTTTCTTAGCAACCAAACACTATTTCTACATAATTTAATGGTAAATTTGTCTTCATTTATGCTCTTTGACATGAATTCTAATAACTAAACATCCCTTGAATGTGGTTGTGAAGATCCACCAATGATCTTCAAAGGGTTAAAAATGAGTTGTATGAACTTTAAAGTCATATCCTTAAAATTCTATGGTTCCATTTGATTTAGTATGAGATTCATTGGAAAAACTTAGATTCATAACCCCATGGCAATATTTATGCACAAATCAATGTTTGGTATAGGTATTGCACATGTCTAAGGTTTGATTCTAGGGTGCCAATCATAGATTTCCTCTTTATGCTCAATCAAACAAAAACCCACATTTTTATAGTTGACATTTTCCGAATCAAGAATCCAAGGTGTGATTCTTGATTTGAGTTATAAACCTCTCATTGGAAACCCTTGTTGTGAATTGGTGGATCGAAACAACCGTGTCCAAGCTTTTCTCCTAACTTACATAAAACTAGATTTTATTGCCTTCATTAGTCATTAAGTTATTGCATTAAGCATTGAACCACCATCATCTCAAAACCAACATATTTTCGGTCTCTTTTATATTAGGAAAAGAAAAGAATTTTCATTTGCAATCCATCAAGATAAGTGCCCGTGCTAGTTGAGCTTTATTGCTATATTTGCAGAATTCCCTTGGGAGAGAACAACACCGGATCCTCCGATTTTTACTACATGAGCGACATCCGTATTATTGCGGAATGACTCCGGTTGTGAAACACATCTGGAAGCGTACCAAACTCCGCGTTAATCCACAACTATAGTAAAAGTTTTAGACTTGCTCACTAGACACTCAATATTCACTGTTCTCCCGTGCTATTAATACCAACCTTTAGAATCTATCAAAGACGAAATGGGTTAAGGTTTGTTTGTAGTTGACCAGAAAGAAACACTCCAATAAATTAGGAAGCACAATAAAGCTCTATAAATAACTAGATGATCTCTCTGACTATATGCTTATCAATTATGAAACATTCAAAGCCTTTATATACTGATTGGAATGTTTGTAGAATCTTGGATGTAGTATATGTCAAAGTACGAAAGCTTGAATTTCCAAAAATTCTGACGTGCATTCGAACCCTCTGGTCAAGGATTTGAACTCCCAAGGAAGACCGTTCGAATGCCCGCTAAACATAAGCATGTATATCTCAAAAAGTTATATAAAATCGATATATTGTGGATCTTGATAACACTTTTAATTTGAGAGATATGGTCTTCCAAAGTTTTAGATTTGGATACTTCAATAGCTTACATTTCAACTTCAGCAGTTTGTACTCTAACAACGTTATAACTTGAAACTTGATCCAAATACAACTTCAAATACAATAACAATCAAAGTGTTTTTCTCTACAGAATATGCCAACACTAAAAACCTGACAATCTCCCCCTTCGCAATTCCGTAACAAAACACAAAAAGACAAATACAATCAAATGACTAAAACATATAGAAACCTATGTTAAAAGAAGTCACTTGTGTACTTGTCTATCTGTAAAAACACAATTAAACAATCTTGTGAAACCGCAAGTGAAATATCAAGCAATAAACCATGTTCGCGAATAAATTTCTCCTCTTACATGTATACATCACCTCTATTCCTTAATCACAATGCAAATAATATGATTTAACCCTTATAGGTTTTCTCCCCCTTTTTGTTAGGAATTGACAAAGAAAATTCAATGAAATATATTTTAATGACAATAGGGTAAAAAGGAATAGAAAGGAATAAATAAGACATGCATAGGAGGAATCCTCAACACGCCACAAGAAAAAAAAATTACTCTAAAAAATTAGACAATAAATCAAATAGCATCTTATGATAGGTTGGAATTAAATCTCATGACTCAAGCATTGTAACACAAAATATACTCAATGAATTACAATTTTCAGCATCTTAGGCATAAAGGTGTAATTTGTAGAGATAGTCATGTACGTGTTCTTTATGAACTCGAAAGCAATAGAATTGAGACGAATACTAGCAGATATCAATATTAATGAGTTTATTCAAATTCTCAAGATAATGACACAACTAAAACATAGACCAATCATGCTAGTGTGCTTCAGGTATGGAAACTCCCTCTTAATGAGATCATGTTTAGAACCTTTTTAGGAGTTGAATTTTTTCTTTTACATAGCTCAAGGATATTTTTCTTTTCCTTTGTGCAATCTCAGCACTTAAAATATGGTAGCCCTTTCTATGATTTTACCCAAAGGATGCATATTTTGATAAACATTCATAGTGGCTTTTACACATGTTAAGTTAGGGAGTGATTGAATGAATGATGGAACATAAACATTGCTCAATTTAGTGCACAACTATCTTAAAGAACATAAGAATAGAGCAAACAAATACATGATTCATTCAAATCAGATGCACCGAGTGTGCTCAGTGTTCATAGGACTTATGTTTTCAAATTTACTCACATTGTAGGCAAAGATAAAGAAATTTAAATCTAGATCATGTAATTAATGTCTAAGAATGTATATTATCACAGGCACAAAGAATTACTAAACAAATCACAAAAATACTAAATGACATATAATCAGAAAATATTTAGTATTTTTAAAAATTTTAAGAGAAATCCCTAAAACCTACAACTATGATCATAGCTCTAGGACATAGGAATAAGACTCAAATAACTTCCTATGCTATGTCAGAATCAGGACTCTAATCAAAAAGGTCAATCCATATGAAATTTTAGGGGTATTCAGAGCCTCTAAATTAAATTTTCTAACCCAGACAAATTTAAAATTTTTTGTTTTTGAAATTACTTGTCTGAGTGGACTTACTTGGGTGTTCAGATCCTTGATCTATCTTTATAGTACATTATCAGGCATTCTAAGTTACATATCATAAAAATAGTTTTCAAAATTTTGCAACTAATTGCACCTATGCCTGATATGTCCTACAACACCGCAATGATGGCACACAAGAACAAAAACATATGGTTTAAAAAAATGTACCTCGTTGTTTCATGCGTTCAAACGGGTAAGTCATCTGTTCGAATGTTGTGCGTTCGAACGAAGGTGGTAACTGTTCGCACGTGATCTCCACGTATTCGAATGTGGCATATTGAAAATCTTGATCGAGCTCGCCAATTTTGCCACTTTTTGTGATTTTTGGGCAACATGGTCTGCTTCTTTATTAGAGGCATTGTTTGGGGGACAATCTTGGTCTCAATACAAGTATGTAAATCTTTTTCCAATGTAGAGACTTTATGAACCAAGTTTTCCTTATCTTTCTTTAATTGAGTAATCAACCCATGACTTTCATCAAAATCAATTTTTTCTTTTTTAGAATTTTTTAGTTTGAAGTCAATTTTTTTATTAACTTCAATTAATTGAGAAAAATTTTCACGTAGTTCATCATTATCATTCTTTTGAGCCTTTTTCTTCTTCAACAATTTTTAGATCGTAAGACAAATTTTGTTTAATTTCAAACAAACAAGAAAACTTTTCACACATATCATAATAGTGCTTTTAAAGATCAGAATATTCATCTTTTAACAATTCCATGTCTTCGGCAATTGTTCAAGATCTCACTCGAAGGATTTAATTTGAAAAGTTGTTTTTCAAAAATAGAGTGAACCTTCCTTGATACTAATTGAAAAAATTGTTTTGGGATGTGGATTTGCCTATGACTGAGTAATTATCCTAAGTCCATTAATCCTATACGCAACTTTAAAGTAATAAAGTAAATAGACAAGACATACAAGATTTTAGCATGAAAATCCTATTACCTAGAAAAAAAATTATGGGATCACACATGGCCACTAATGTACTCAGCATTATGACTTTGAATAGTTACAAGAATAAACTTACAATTCAAGCCATTGATCCACAACTATGATAGAAGTTTTAGACTTGTTCACTAAATACCACGATTCACCGTTCTCTCATACTATCGGCGTCAACCTTTGAAATTTGTGAAAGACGATATGTGTGAATGTTTGTTTGTTGTTGACCACAAATAAACACTCTAATAAACTGGGAAGCATAATAAAGCTCTCTAAATACCTAGATGATCTCTCTAATTGTATGCTTATTAATTATAAAGCCTTCAGAGCCTTTATATACTGCTTGGAATATTTCTAGAGCCTTGGGCGAAATGTATGTCAAAGTAGGAAATGATTCCTAAGCAGACATGGAATAGAAGCTCGAATTTCCAAAAACTCTGACGTGCTTTCGAAACCCTAATGGTTTGAATGCATAGGAAGACTATTCAAAAGCCCACTAAATATGAGTACGTAGATATCGAAAAGTTATATAAAATCGATATATTATGGACCTCGACAGCACTTATGGTTTAAGAGATATGAACTTCCAAAGTTTTAACTTTACTTGCTTCAGTAGCTTGTACTCCAACTTTAGCAGCTTATACTCTAACAGCTTTAACTTAAAATTTGACCCAAATCCAACTCAAAACACAATTACAATCAAAGTGTTTTTGTTTACGGAATATGCCAACACTAAAAAAACCTAGCAGACCATGTTTTGTCGTTCAATTCAGGTTCGATAGAAAAGGGGAGATTCTACGAGTGCATTTCACCGTTTGCTAACCATTCGAATCTCGTTCGAATGGCTGATGGTGATCTATTTTTCTTTGAGCTATATAAAGCATTTTTGGCTAATTTTTGTATATACATTCACATTTTTAGGGTTTTATATCTCATTTTTAGGGCTTGAGAGAGCTTTGTAGAGAGAAAGAGTAGAATCCTTGTATTTAACCTCTCTAATCTTCATTTAATGTAAGTTTTTATGCTTTTAATGCAATTTCTTATGATATAATAGTTCTTCATTGATTTATCTTGTATTACTTATATTCATTGCAATAGAAGCCTAGATTTGATAGAAAACTTAGGCTCATGACTATATTTGGCAACTCTTATACACAATCTTACGGTTGGTATATGGATTGCACAAATCAAAGGTATGAATCTAAGAAGGTTTAATTGGTTGTTAAACTAGATTTTATTGTCAATGAATATCCACTTTCATAGTCTAAATCTTTCGAATCAAAAGTTTATAGAGAGATCTTTGATTTGAGTTATAAATATTTCTATTGAAGTCTTATAGAGTCTTGGCCAATTGGAGCATTTATATCCAAGCCCTTCTCTTATTTCTCAAATTTAGTTTAATTGTTGTTCATCGCTTCAATTAGTGTAAACAAACCATTTTCCAAACCTCAAATGATTTTCAGTCATCTTTTCACTTAGCTTTAATTGGCATAATTGCAATTCTATTCAAAGTAGCGTAGTGTTTGGTTTACATATCTATAGTCTATATTGGGCTTGGCCTTCGAGAGAATCGATATCTGGACTAACCAGATTAAACTACAATCGTGAATGTATGTTTGCGGTATTTCCATTGCACATCTACGGAGTGAGTCAATAGGATGGAAATTTTTGTATGCATTTTGAATACAATTTGCATATGTTACTTAGGTCATAGGTGGGTATATGAATTAGCTACACTATCAATTGAAAAATATTTGTTATCTCAACTTGAATATACTAATTAATGACCAAGGCCTTTGGTCCAACGGTCATAGCCCTACCTCGACTTAGGCGAGGTCAAGCGTTCAACTCATGGTAGGAGCATGGTGCCTAGAACAGATAATAATCTGATTCTCTATTTGATCCCAAAGAATATATTAATTAATAATTTTGCATCTCAAAAGGTTAGAAAAGTAAATTTTAATTAAAAATTTTGCACTAATGCTAAAAATGTGAAAAACCATAATTTGTTTTTAAAAAAATCCCTCAATTAAAGTCGTCACTTTTGCCTAGATGTCTTGAGCCAACCCTACCATCTAGAAAGTCTTCCCATCACAACTTACCTTGAAGCTATATCGAAATTACATAATAGAGGCAATTTTACTAGAATATGTGAGGGATCAAGGTTACAACTCCTCAAATAAGTCTCAGAAGCATGATTATAAGCACATACGAAGTCTTATGCTGGTTTCCACCTGATTGTCCAATGACTCTCCCCCAAATGCGGTATTCCTACAAATGGAGTTAGTTACCCCGCAAGAGTACGGAAATCACAACGAAGTATAAACCGGAAGATCTGGTTCGTTCTCTCACAAGGGACCTAGTCAAATATAGGCTCTAACACTCACCTCACACTAGCCTAACCTAGGATTGAATTGCAACAAAAAGGGGAATTGGATCTAAAATAAAAATGAAAAAATAAAATAAACCGAAAATGTTTTGGGTTTTTTGATGGTTGTTTTAAATTACTATCCTATTGCAATGAAAATAAAAACAATTAATACTAGACAATTAAAGTAAAGCAAAATGAAAATAGAATTAAAGCAATTAAAGGGAATTAGGCTCAAATGATCCAATCACTCAATTTCATCTAAGGCTTCTAATGGGGTTTATAACTCAAATCAAACACAGCATTTAAGTGCGTTTGATTTGGAGGATTTAACTTTGAAAACCAATAATTCTCAAACAATTGAAATTAGATACATGTTAAATGGGGAATCAAAGGTTAATACCATCAATTCAACTTAGTCAATATCAAATTTGTGGTTTGTGCATTGATTAGTCAAACATAGTCAATAACCTAGGTTTTCTAAGACATCTTCAATCAATTGTTGGAAATGAATTTTCTAGTAATTGTGGAGTATTTTTCTAGTCAAGAGTCTTAAATTAATACCATCGATTTGAGTGATTAAAATCCCCAAACTCAGTCAATAATCTTAGTTTTCTAAAATTCCACATCTAATTATTAGAAATTTGAATTCTAGGAAAATATAGCAATTAATTCATGAGATACCTCCATTGAATTCCTTAGATTATTTGAATGATTTTCACATTTAAACCCAATTTAAATTCTAGCTACGTAAATACATTATAGAAGCATGTAAAAATAAAAATTAAAGCGTTTAGAGATTTGAACTAAAATTTACTTGAAGATTAAGAGTGTTTGGATACAATAAAAATACAAAAAAGTACAAGAAAGTGAAAAAAATACAATACAATGAAAGAAAATTACAAGTTCTACTCCTATATTATTATTACAAAGCTAAATCTAAGTTAAAAATGAAGAAAAATGAAAAAAAATCAACCTTGGAGGAGCTCTCCCGCCGCCCCCTTGCTAAAACTAACCCTAACTACACAAAAAACCTACAAAAAATCCTAAAAACGCAACCTCGGAAGCAAAAATTACATTCTGGATGAATAGTAACCGTCCGGATGCACCGTTCGAACGCACCGTCTGACGGCCGTCTGAAGTGTGTCCGAACGCACCGTTCGGACGGGTGAACAATACCCGTCCGATGAATAGTGACCGTTTGAACGCACCGTTCGAACAGACACTATTCACTGATTTGGCCTAGCAACCTTTCAGCTCAATTTTGACCACCTTAGAGACCGATTTAGCCGATACATATTAGACGATAAGTTGTAGCTCTTGAAGTCTTCTTTTCAATGCTGTAAAAAGCAGCTCAATCGGATATCGGAGTAAAAAGTTATGGCTAAAATTCCGAGACGGGTTGAACTTCTCATCACGGGTTTGCTCGTTTTGTACCCGCTTTGATCATTCTTTGCGTCTATTTGCCTTTATTAACTCCTATAACCTACAAAACACACACAAAATAGAATTAAACAAATATCTAACTAAAATAAGAAAATTAACACTAATCTACGTCTAACAAGGTGTAAATTAAAGGCATATGATTACACTTTTAGGGTATAATCATCTAGCTTAGCAAGATCCTATTTCATGATCAGATAAATCAAAATCATGGGAGAAAAACTAGCTTATTTTTCAGAAGAGTGACAGATTCTTTCTTGATATCGTTTTAAAATTTCTACCACAATAACCAACTGTGGAAATCAATCACGTATTCTTAAGTAGCTTATAAATGAATATTGTACACCGGACCGTTATGACTAAAAAGGGTCAAGACAGAATTTTGTTAACGGTCTTCTAACTTTAATATCAATCCACGGTCTCCCTTATTTCATCACCTTTTCCACCTCTCAATTCTCACCAATGCACTCGTTCTGATTTTCTATCTTGTTTTTCAAACAGATATGAACATCCCATTTTTTCCATGAAAAACTGTTACACCTATAAAAAAATGTCTCAGATTTCATTCCAAATATCAATCAATTGACAAAATTCAATAAGATTTACTGAAGCTTAATATCATCCTAGAACCGAATTTGATCATGATATCAGAATTATGAGTTCATTCAACACAACTATTCAAAAAAAAAAATTCTATGCCAACCAAAAATATTTCTCGGATTCCTTTTCAAACTTTCAACCAATTCACAAAAAATCCAACGGAAAATTAACAATTTGAGGAAGATTTTGCGGAACTTCATCTCGTCCTAGAACCCAGATTGATAGTGAAACCAAAACTAAACTAAATAGCTTACAGCTGTGCCAAAATTATATGCATGTAAAATTGGAGAACTCAAATTCCAGTACTAAAGGCTGCCTCTATATTTCCTGAACACATACTAGAGAAATGCATAAGGAGAACAAAATCCTCCAGCTCTCACATAGGCTGTATAATGCATTTCATTATTTTAGACTGCATTTTTGTTCCATGAATGTCCCACATGACAGGTAAAAGGTGAGCCATGTGGTGAAAACAAACTAAGCTTGACAGTTTAACTATGAACCTTAAAAGTCTAAGCCTTGATAGAGCACTACTAAGTTTTTTACTAAAGAGAATGTAAGATGCTGTAGCTACCACTAGATACTAGGCCACAAAAAACTTGGTATTGAAAAGAACTGCATATACTAAGTTCAGCTGAGAAAATTGCAGACACAAGGCAACAGAAGGAAATGCCAAATTGTTGGCATCAATAGAGCCTGCAGGTATAATGCCAAATCTGAACTATTCGTTTGGGAGAGAAAACTCAGGTGTCAGGACCTTGGCCTGCTCGAAGCAACAAAGAAGCAATAATCAGACGTCATACACTAATAAGATCAATAGCCCTATCCAAAATACTAGAATGTAATTCTCAAGACCAAGAGTACAAAACTTCCATTTTCCTCCCACTATAAGGACTTTCGTGAAGATCTATCATCATCTTACTGTTAATCTAAAAACAAGATTTGGATCAACTGCCAGTAGATGAAAAGGATGGCAGAAACTCCAGTTAATATACGCAGCCCAAAAAGTTAGTATGTATATATATATATATATATGTATGATGACCACGAGAAATTGTACTTAGGATGGCAACGGGAGGGGTTTGGAAAGGGAAACCTTATCCCACCCTGCCCCATTAGGATTCCTGCCACAAATCTCTTTACCTCTTTGATAAGCACGCAGCAATTAATTGCCAATTAAACGTCTAGTCCCAGTGTCCTTGCGGTAAGCTAAGAATTTTTGCAACCAGCACTAGTTTGCGCTTAATATAAATAAAAGGAGGTGTGCCTGAGACGCATTGCTAGCTAACAAGAAGACTCCTTATTTTGGACAATATGACATAACACGCACAGTTTTTCCTTGAAATGACCATGCTGTCACCTAATCTCCAAAAAATTGAGAATCAGACAAATACACTGCCTAAAAATGTATTAGCAACGGATAACAAGCACATCACACGGACAGAGCAGAAACTTACTTGAGGATTAGCTAACATAATGAACAAATTAGCAAAGTTTGATTTGCTTCTTAAGATAAGATATGACCAGCATTTTCTATCTGCTAAAGACGCCAGCAGCTACTTAACTCGTAAGGCAAGTTTGTTTTTGTATATGTTGCACAGCGCAGCACAGAGAGAGAGAGAGTAAAATTCAAGCAAGGAAACGATGAAAATACTTTAAATGACACCTAAAAATGGTGCATCATCCATATAAATATTACTTGTCATTCTATCAACAATGCTTATACTATGACCAGACAAACAGTACTATCTGAAAAAATGATGTAAACCTGAAGGAGTTGAATAGCTCTAAGCAATGGATGTTGTCAAACAGAGGAGAGACTCTCAGTGTACGGATAAGCATTGAACCATCCAAACTTGATTGAACGGTCACAATCAGGATCCTCAGTACCGCTAGATTCGAAATCAAAAATTTTCTTGGATGTCTTATCCTTCAAATTGTAAAGGATGACCTTGTTGGGTGTGTGTAGCACGACGATCAACTCATCGTCATTTTCTCTTCGAACAATACAAAGTATGGAGAACAAGTATTTCTTTTCGGGACAATAGTGCTTAATCATTTCTGGAAACGCATTGCCAATTTTATCAAGATCAACAGAGTACTTCATAAACCAGCATGAGTAATCTCGCTCCATCTCATATATTTTAAACTCCCCAATGCCGGAGGAGTTATTGTATTCAACAAGATGCAAATGGTCTCGAGACTCTCTAAAATATCTAACCTTCCAATAGTGCATAGGAGGCAGTGGCATTGTCTGCAGTTTTTCTCGATCGAGATTGAAGTATAATGACTCCCCATTGGGACCGAACCAGTTGATTGCACCGTTCCAAAAGACTCCTCGAGAGAACTGTATGCAATTGCTGTAGTATGCACTGAAAGGGTCACCAGAAAGCCTCCAAGTAGAGGTCTCGGAAGAGTAAACCTCGACTTGATAATATTTGACCCAACAGGTTGAAAACTCAGTGTCTCGAACGCAAATAACTTTGTAATGAGGTGATTTCGATGGTTCAAATGCTATACAAACTCCAAAACATTTTAAAGCACTAGGCCGTTGAATCGGCCCTCTGAATTGCTTGGTTGTAGGGTTTACTATGTATAAGTTCTGAAGGGTGGAGTCACAACAGCACAACAAACCATTGCAAGACTGTAGAATGTAAACATCAGGATTATCATTAAAAAAAGCAAGGGGTGTGAAGAATGGATCACTGGCCTGGTTTTCATTGTCGTTGATGGGGACGTAACAGACTTTCGGGATGAAGCTGGAAGGCTTGTCGCCACTACGAAAGAGATGTTCTGATCGGTGCAAGAATAAACCCAAAGGCAAATTAGGGTTAGGGTTTCGGCGGCAAGAGAAGTCCGGGGAGGTAATGACAGAGAGCCAATGTTTGGATACGGCTTTAGATCTGACGAGTGATTTTAAGGGTAGGCGTAACAGGATCGCTTCTAAGAGGTCGATGTTGCCGGCAACTGCATCGGCGGCAGCGGCCGCTGCTTCTTCTTCAGTTGTTGTTGCGGTGGCTGCTGTTGAGCATATTTTTCTTCGGTTCGTGGACAGCATTGTCGTGAGATCACAGAGGAAAAATTTGCTGGGAGTTTTCAATCGTTGTTCTGAGAATCCTACGTATGATCGACCAGACGTATGATCGACGAGACAATCACTCAACTCAAACTCGAAGGGTATTTTTCTATCTAGGTTTTCTTTGAAAGAGGTTCGAAGGGTATTTCTCTCTCTAGGCTTTTGTGAAAGGAGATTTATAATACGACTGGAACCTGTCCCTTTTAGGAAACCTGTGTCGTTTTTTTCTTGGTTTCCTTTCTTTTTCGGGCTTCGTTTCCTCCATTCAAGAGCTTTACATGAATTAGGAAACTTAAACTTTTGTTTTACGTTACATAATATGGGAAACTAGAATCCGTTTCCAATTAAAATTACCAAAGCAGAGGAATTGCAACAAAACTATTTTCACTTCTTTTCAACTGGCCAAAAAAACTGCAATATAATTGAGTCTCTCAATGCAAATAAAACCCTAATTCATTGGAGAGACTGAAAATCACCTATTAAATTGCTAGCGCATTGCCGCAGAAAGTAAACAAAAACTAGTTGCTAGTTCCTGAAAGAATTTCAAAGGCGAATCCAGTCAATTATTTACTGGATGTGAAGTTAAAAAAAAAAAAGTGTTAAATAAAGGCAAAAGGTTTTGGATAAGAGTTTAATGGCATATCTAACGAGAGACGAAGTTAGAGAGAAAGATAGGGGAGAGAATTTATTTTCTAAAGAGAGAATGGGTTTCCTGAAAAAAGGATCACGGTGACGATAAAGAAACTGACATTCGAGTGAAAAAAAAAAACTTATTATCAGTTTTGGATAGAAGGGCTTGCTCGGTTGTTGTCGTGGATGCTTAAAAGTGTGCCACACGTCAAGAACTGCAACTGCAATTTTCCTTCTTCAATTAAGCGCCAAACAGACTATAGAATCGAACTCAGAACAGCCATCTATGAAAAATTTATTCCTCTTGAAGAGTTAGAACTTATAACCAATATTAGTCTTAGGTCTGTTTATTTAAACTTTTTTGCCTATCTTGTTTTTAGCTTTAAGTAAAAAAAGTCAGATTTTTTTTTTTTTAACTTTTTTTTGTTGCTTTTTATTTTTTATTTTTTTGCTTATCTTTAGTTTGTAAAAGTAAAAAAAACAAAAAATTTTTTTTATCTTTTTTCTTATAAATCAAAAAAGTTAAAACAAAAAACTGTACCAAACGTGCAATTACTGAAATTTCATGGTTCGCTTATCTGACAAAGAGTAAAGGCTCAACATATTTCTTGAGAAACCCAAAATAGAAAGAGAAAAAAAAATGTGGATCATTCATATATTACTCAATACTTTGAATTCCGTATGTACCATGTTTACTACATTTTCCCATCAAGGTTTTCGAGAAAACATGTTAAAGAAGTATGGAGAAGCAGGAAAAGAAACAATTCAGCAAACTAACTGTGACAATGTGAATCACTCCATAAGATGTTATTTGCTAAGTTCGTGCAAGAGAAGGGGTGTCACAACTAAAGTATAATTCCGGGAGTATCGAAGTCGATTTCTTCGAGGACTAAGTCAAATATAGGTTACCAATGCTCAGGGAATACTAAACTAACTTGAATTGAACAACAACTAACTAAATTGAATCTAAATAAAGGAGACCAACAATTTATTATTGCTTGATATTTGGGATCTTTTCTTCCATTGAAAACAACTAACACTAGTTTGAAAACAATTAAGAGAAGGCCTTGGATTCAATTAGTCTAATCACCCAACTTCTACATGTAATTATTGAGATTTTATAACTCAAATCAAAGATCTCTCCATGGATCTTCAATTTGGAAGATTTTGACTATAGAATTTAGGAATTCATTATCAATTGGCCTTAGAATTAGTTTTTTTACTGAAGATCCATAGGTTCGTATCATTGATTTGTGTAAACCCAATACCAATTCAAGGATTATGCATTGAGGTTACCAAATTTAGTCAAGAACCTAGGTTTTTTTAAGGATCTAAGTCTCAATTGGTAAGAATTAGAGAAATAAAAATAGAACTTTGAATATCTATTTTACCTCAATTGAAGACTTGAAGATCTTAACTGATCTTCTCAATTAAAACCAAGAAATATCTTAGCTACTCATTACTATGGTGAAAACAAGAAGAATTGAAGACAAATTGTATTATAATTAAAGAATCTAGTGCTAGATTACAATGAAAATGAACAACTATAAAGAAATCTAGAGTTTCTCTATTTAAAACTACTCCGAAAACCCTAAAAATAAGATGACATTTCCAATTTTCAGCCAATAATGGCTGAAATATAACAGAGTAGCGCAAATCGTTAGCTAGGCAAATGCCTAGCTAACACCTTGTGAACTAATTCAAACGATAAAAACTAGCGTCAGAAATTTACTAATCGAACCGTTCAAACGGCCGTTCGAACTCTTTAATGAGCGATCAAACACCGTTCGAACATGATCAGTTTGAAAAGCTCTTACAAAGTTACATGAAAAGCATATATTATGAAACTTGATAACACTTTTAGTTTGAAAGATGTTAAATAAAAGATAAAAGGTCTTGGATAAGAGCTTACTGACATACCTAACGAGAGACGAAGTTAGAGAGAGAGTAGGGGAGAAAATTTATTTTCTAAAGAGAAAATCGGTTTCCTGAAAAAAGGATCACGGTGATGATAAAGAAACTGAAATGCGAGACCAAAAAACTTATATCAGTTTTCGATTGAAGGGCTTGCTTGGTTGTTGTCGTGGATGCTTAAAAGTGTGCCACACGTCAAGGTTCAGGAACACAAAAAAAAAAAAAAAAAGAGTGTCTTGTGTGTGTCTGTGTCATAGTCTCTATTGCGTAGTTTAACCAACCATAGCCTTGTTGCTGTGAGCATGCTTGAGCTACTTGTCAGTTTTATGTGATTGCGTAATATTTTCATTGGGTCGAAAATGTTTTGAGAGTGTTTATATAGTCTTTATTATTTAAGTTAAACATTGATCAATAGATTACTTGCTTATAAAATAAAAATAATGAGTGAGTTTACTGGATAAATTCATTTATTGGATAAGTTAAATTATAAAATACAATTAAGGGCCTGTTTAGTTTGACTTATTTTGAGTTTTTTTTACTTGACTTTTTTTGCTTATTAACAAAAAAGTCGAGATTTTGAAACTTTTTTACTTTTCTGTTTATCTTATCCTGTTAAAAGCAAAAAAATTGAAAAAATTTAACTTTTTTGCTTATAAACCAAAAAAGTAAAATTAAAAAAGTTGCAAAAAAACCAAACTAAATGGGCACTAAGTGGGTTTACGAGCCGAAATGATTATAGAAAATGCATCTGACCAAATTACCAAGCTTAATTTAATAAGGCTAACAATATATTTTGTTGTAGCCCATTCTAATTTAAAATACTCACAATTTCTCAAATAGAGATTATAAATTACGAAAGTATTTCCCTCAACATATAACATTATAAATTATGTGTCTGTTTATTTTTATAATGTGTGGTAGTTTAATCCCGTGCTTCGCAAGGGTGCTTGCTAGTTTAAAAAAAATGATAGGATGAGATGATGTCAACCAACTAGGAGCTAGTAAAAATAAATGAATTTGTTATATATAAAAATAAATTTGAATATAGACTGACATAATTTTGATATATATATATATATACTAGTGAAAGTACCCGTGCAAGGCACGGGGTGGTTGCCTTTGATGGGATCATAAATAAATTATTTCAGTTTTTTATTTAAAAGCGTCCCATTACCATTTAGAGCAATAGACAGTAGCACATTTTTATTCTCGTGTAAAATTATTGAAAAATAAAACAAATAGAATTATTGATAGCTTTCAATTTTCATCTAAGCACAGAAATATAGGTAGACAGTCTATTTAAGCACATCAGTTTCAGGTAGACAGTCTATTTAATAAACGTCCGCCCTCCGCATCTCACATTAATTCATAAAAAAAACATCAAAGGAAGATGTAGACAACATATCAACACTCATAACCCATCGAGAGGCAGGCTTGCAGTTAAGTCCGGATAATTTTCTGTTGGCTCACCTTCCTTCACCATAATAACCTTCATTTGATTCTCTCGTGTCTTATAAAGCAGTATTTCAATTCTATCTTCAATTTTAAAACTTCTGCTTGCACTCAATAAGTAAACCATCACTTGCACTCAATAAGTACACCGTCCCTGATGCTGTGTTTTCACAATTGCTGAGCTTCCATTAGATCAGGAGCATTGCAATGGCCCACTACAAAAATGTAACTCAATTAACTCTATTTTGGAAAAAAATCAGCTACAACACTTGATTAGAAGCAGATACATAACCAAGTATACTTGGCTATGACACTTAGGCAAATCCACTGACCTCAAAAGGATATTTTCTTCGTTCCCTACAGCCAGCCATCAAAGGATATTTTCCTCGTTACTGACCTCAAAGGATTCTTTCCTTCATATATTGTCTTCGTTCCCTACAGCTAGCCATCAGATTACTCACCATGGCAACATAGTTTAAAGTACTCTAGCTACTGACCTCAAAAGGATTGATGCTTTGTTTTGTGTATGAGAAGAAGATGCCAAGACTAAAGGAGAACACAGAATTAAAATTTCAGTTTTTCTTTGACCAACCAAGAGTTGAGAACATTTATTTTGAAAAAGCCCTAACATAGATATACTGAAATCAGAGAACAAAAACACGGCTTGTGCCAGTTATTAAGAAAATTGAGAAAAATAACAGAAGAGAGTCGAGTGTTATGTTATCATTAGTACACGTCTCATCTGCAATCAAAGATCTCAAATGCACAAGGCACACAATTACTTTTGTGGTATGATTGCACAAAGAAACCAAGAGTAAATCTTCATAGCCCACATCTTTACTATATCTTTGTAGCTCTCGCCATTCCAAGGAACAAATTTTTAACTGTTTCGCTAACAACATACGCTTCAGATGTTCTGCAATTGCAATTGTTATGCCATTAGAAGAAACAAAGCCAATGCATCAACATATAACACAACAATATTTGAAAAACATTTAATAGGCAAAACATAGCAGATACCATGTGGAATAAAATACAGCCTAACATCCTCTACTAAGGCAAAATGGATGAAGCTATAAACTATGTTTCCTTTAAAAAACAAAAAAGGAAGGGCTTCATCAAGAAAAACCACTTGCCCGACTTCTTTTCTTTTATTCCTTATGCTTAGGGTGATAGTCACTCAAGTCTAGCCAAGGTGTCTTATTTGATCTAGTAAGGGGAGCTAGAGCTAGAGTAATCACAAAACACTTTCTAACTTTTTCCTATCATGATCTTTCTGTAAAGCAGAATCCTAACAGCAAATATTAATTGTGCATCATAAAACAAGAGGCCATATAGCAAGAGAAAAAAATTGAAGCCACACGTGATGGTTTTGATGGGAACATCATTTTTGCATTGGCAGTAGGGCTTCAAGTGGGAGTGAAGAGAAATTGATCATTTACCAGAAGAAAGCAGAGCATTGCGGAGTCAGAAGTGGATGATGCTGGTAATCATGGTGGTGCTGATACAGACACATTCAGCTGGAAAAGATCTTAAAGTGGACTCATACAAGAAGTTAAAAAAATGCGTGCTCATATTTTTAGCATATACACCTTTAAAACCTTATTATACAATTAGTTCAACTGTCAATATTTGAGTATGCATCATTTTTACACCAAAAGAAAGACCACCAAGAATTCATCAGTACGAAAGCAAAATCAAACACACGGTATAATCAATTGGACAAAATCTAATGTATTAAAATATCTCAGCATGCTAAAGCCTGCTAGTGGCAGTCCATGGTCCACATTAATGTACATCTTAAAATTAGTACAATTGCTAACTTTGGTCCCATAATAGCAGTCTAGTTCATACAATCCCTGTCATACATCTTTTTGGGAAAGACCAAACAAGAGTTCCCCAAAGGGTATACCCTTGCATTTCCTTCAATATCTTCTTTCTTAATGCAGCTGGATCATCACAAATGCCCGTATAAATATCTGAAACATTAAAGTAGACACACAGTTCTAGATATGTGAGATCAATAAAAACAGTAAATAGGGGATACTAAAATTCCGATCCTAAAAAAATTGGAATACAAAAGTAATACCTAGCAAAGATAAAAATCTATCAATATTCTTTAATTTGCATCTAGGAATGACGTGTTTTCACCCTTCATTGTTTAAGATTTTTTATCAATGGAATTTAAACTATTAGGCTGTTTACCATAACAATTTAGATTAAAAGAAGACAGACAAATATTATGTTAGCAACATAATGCAATAAACCAAGGACAAAATAAATAAATTGTTCGTATACCGAATGTAAAACCTGTTGAGCTAGGAAAGCAAAACAAATAACATCAATCTAAATCTCAACCCAACAAAATTTCACTATCACCCAATTCTTATGATGTAATAGCTAGCTCACTCCTTCAGTCTCGTGTCATCATGCATGGTGAGAGAGAAGAAAGACACTTATGAACCTATCTCTATGAATATATATATATATATATATACCTACAATGAAATGGAAAAGGGCGTCCCTGGTATAAGGAAACTCATGGAACTATTAGGATGACCTTTGTAATCATGGAGGGATAGAACTTTTAGAACAAGAAATGCAATCAAAAATTGCAGGAAAAAGCAAGATATCAGAATATGCCACAATACAATACTACTCCCCTGGCAAATGTTTCTAACAAACATAACAAATGGTGAAATTATGATCTTGGAAAGAAGAATCCTTCCTCCGACATGCTTGTTATCCCACCCAAATGTATTACAAGTATAGTTAGCCCCATATGCTTGCCTATTCAGTTGAATGTAATGAAAGTAGGTTGAGTTCTTGGGGGCTTTATGTAACCAGGAAGGACCCCAAAACAGTACATCCTTCACTAATGAGCAGACCATAGATCAACTTAAAAAGGCCCCCACCAGAAACCAAAAAAAAAAAAAATTTATTACAAAAATTGAGAGAGTATTCAAAACAAAAGAATTGACCTGATAACCAAATTGTTGGTCACACATTTTTTGACACAATGTTTTAGGCACCTCCGTACTTATTAGCAAACTCAAAGACCTAAACCAATATCAGATTTTCCATATATTAGATATTATAGTTATAAGGACCTCAACTTTTTTTTCTATCCAGAGCAATTAAAAGTACTTAAATTAATTATACAATCACATGCCTCATAACAAGAAGGTTCCCAATAGTGGGTCAGTTCTCCTGAACAACAAAAAGCAGGAGCAATTTCAACTACAAAATCAGTTTTTGCCGCACACACTTAAAAGCAAACGTATTGTCCTTGTACAGAAAAGAGACCTTGAAATCACAATAGATGAAAAATGAAAGACGAAAAACGAGAAGTACCTAGCAGAAAAAACGAAATATAAAAAAAAAATGGAATATCCAATGAGGAAAAGAAGAAGAAAACACACTAAAAACTCAAGAACATTAAAATAAAATAAAAAAAAAAATGGTGAAACAATCAATAAAAAAAAGCCAAACAAAACCCTCAAAGAAAATTTCAAACCTTATCGAAAATGCATCAAGAACCGAATGAGAATTACGAATGTGAACCTCTAAAGTAAAAAAAAAAATGAAATCCCTAAAATAAATCGAACATCCATGAAAAAAAAACGCAGAGATGGCCTCGAGAAGGAAAAAAAAAAATAGCAACACAAAAATCAAACATATCAATTTATAAAAAAGAAATAGCTAACATAAATCAAACTTCCATGAAAGAAAAACCATCAAAAAAACACAGAGATGAGCTGAGGAAAAAAGAAGAGCAAAAATAATGCGAAAAACTAAACAAAAGCCTCAAATCAAACACAAATCAAACATCCACAAAGAAAACATAAGAAAAACACAAAGATGCCTTTAGAAAATACGAGAGCAGAAATCACAAAAACATAACGCAAGAGAAGTCGCTCCAAAATCAAAAAAAAAAAAAAAAACCAACAACAACAAAAGAAAACCAAAGAAAACTGAAAAACCATCCATCGGGAGAAACAAAGAAAGATAAAGAATAAGAGAGAGACAAAGCGAAGGGGAGCAAACAAAGGGAGATAAACAGAGAATAAAAAACAAGTCAAGTTCAGCGGATTCTAGAGAGAATCAATATTCACAGTGTATCTGTGTATCAATGACTAAATTATTTTTCCTATATCTAAAACCACTGCTTTCTGGGAGGCAGACTCTAGGACCAGCGATCGTTTGGAAAATATAGATGACACAAGTTAATTATGTATATTATATATATATATATATATATAGAGAGAGAGAGAGAGAGAGAGAGAGAGACGAAGCTAAGAGAAAAGAGAAGAAGAAAACAAAAACCAAGCCAAACCAATTAACTTGCTTTCGGTCCTTCGGTCTCCGCCTTTGCTCTGCCTTTGTTCGTGCCACAACCTATGAGAAGAAATAAAAATTAGCAAGAATCACTCAATCTCAGCTAAGATCGAAGCAAAAAAAATGTGAAAAACCAAAGAGAGATTCCTAAACCAAGAGAACAATGAAACAAAAGAAAATCGAAACCCAGAGGAGAAAACCACCGAACAACCGGAGTCCACAAAATCAAATGTATACGAAATGGAAACCAAGTTTGATTTACCTGAGCGTTAGCGCTTTGAAGAGCAAAGGCCAGAGAGCGAGAGGTAAGAGAGAGAGAGGGAGTCTTCCTATTCGTTTTCAGCAGGCTCGACCGACGTGAGATTACGAGGAGGTGGATTGCTCTCCACCACACACGGATGCCAATGAGTCAGAGCAGCAGGTGAGAAAAGACGCCTCCCTCCACAATAGAGCGCCAGAACAGCTCCGGAATAAAAAAAAAAAAAAGGAAGGGCAAAATTGAAATCACACTGTGCACAACCCGTGTACCTATAAGCCAGCAATGCAATGTTATTTTTCAAAGGGCAAAATCGCCCGACCACAGTTGTTATATTCGTCCACGGAAAAAGTTGGATCGGAACTTGATAAAAAAGAAGGGTAAATATGTTTGAACACTGTAGCGGTTCATTGGGAAGCAAGTAATGAAGGGCAGAATCGTTTCAAAAGCAGATAACAAAGGGACAGAATGGACCAACGAAAAAGCAAGTCGAAACTTATAACAATAGCGCTCATCATACTTATTATATAGTAGATTTTTTGTGCAATGGAGGTCCAAGTCAAATAAACTACAATCTAACTCTACGGGACACACCCCATTTTGAAAACATCACAAACCAAAAAAGTTTTCATAATGCATAGGAGAATATCATAATTCGCCCGACCAGATATGTTAGGTAATGTGTTCGCGTATCTACGAGTCTCTAAATTATGCTCTTCTATGATGAACCCACCAGGAATAGCTTAGTGATCTTTTCTAGGCACTTTCTTAAGGTTAGGTATCATACAAGTTTGAGATTTATATAAGTTGTGTAGGCAATGATTTTGCTCGAATTTAAGAAAGTAATCAACTTATATACATATTATTTGAGTGATCACTTCTATTGTTGAATAACTTTCTCAAATTACATATGCATGCCATGGTGTCAGTGTTGAATAAAAAACCGGTGGACATTTACCCGTCATCGTCCTTTTTTACAATCCATAGCACTTTGGTTTACATCAAATCAAACAGACTGCATTGGAGGATACTAGAGGAGTGATGGCCCTACTTCTGCATGAGCCACTTTATTACCACTGCCGCAACGAGGGAAGAACTGCAGCTGCAATTTTCCTTCTTCAATTAAGCGCTAAACAGATTATAGAACCGAAATCAGAACAAACCATCTATGAAAAATTTATCCCTCTTGAAGAATTAAAATTTATAACCAATATTAGTCGTACTGAAAATTACATGGTTCGGTTATCTAACATAGAGTAAAGCTCAACATGTTTCTCGAGAAACCCAAAATAGGAAGAGAAAAAAAATGTGGATCCTTCATATATTAATCAATACTTTGAATTCGGTAAGAAAAAGAAACATGTTAAGGAAACACCTCAGCATTTGGATTTGCACTTGGAAGTGGAATATAAACAATTCCACCAACTTTTAATGCTTGCGATCATCTTTATAAGCATTTTATTGGAGTAAAGAAAATACTATTCTAACATAATTTGTTATCTAACTACACTATCAATTTAGATTTGATATCTAAACTTGAATATATTAATTAATAATTTTGCATCTCAAAAGGTTACAAAAATAAATTTTAATTAAAAATTTTGCACCAATCCTAAAAAGTGAAAAGCCATTTTTTTTTTAAAAAAAACTCCCTCATTTAAAGTTGTCATTTTTGGCCTAAAATTGTCTTGAGCCAACTCTACCATCTTGAAAGTCTTTCCATCACAACTTAGCCTGAAGCTATATCAACATTACATAATGGGGGCAATTTTACCAGAATATGTGAAGGATCAAGGTTACATCTCCTCAAATAAATCTCGGAAGCAAGATTATAAATCCATTTGAAGTCTTATCCTGGTTTCCATCTGAATGTCCAGCTAAGCAAGATTCTATTTCATGGTAAGCTACTAAATCTTAGCTCGAGGCTCGGCTCAAAGGCGCAAGTCCAAAAATGTCTGATCAGATAACTCAAAATCATAAGAGAAAAAATAACATATTTTACAGAAGAGTAATAGATCCTTTCTTATTTTATCACCTTTTGGTTACACCTCTCAGTTCTCGCCAATGCACTCATTCTGATTTTCTATCATGTTTTTCAAATAGATCTGAACATCCCACATTTCTCATGAAAATTTTTTACACCTATAAAAAAATTTTAGAACCAAATTTGATCATGATATCAGAACTATGAGTTCATTCAACACGACTATTCAAACAAATTTCTACGCCAATCAAAACTCAATCAGTTCAAAAATCCTACGGAAAATTAACAATTTGAAGAAGATTGTACGATGAAAATACTTTAAATGACACCTAAAACTGATATTGCAAAAAGAGAAATAGTGCATCACCCATATAAATATTACTTGTCATTCTGTCAACAATGCTTATACTATGACCACAACAAACAGTATCTGAAACAATATATGATGTAAACATGAAGGAGTTGAATAGCTCTAAGCAATGAATGTTGTCAAATAGAGGAGAGACTCTCAGCGTACGGATAAGCATTGAACCATCCAAACTTGATCCAACGGTCACAATCAGGATCCTCAGTACCGCTTGAATCGAAATCTAAAATTTTCATGCATGTCTTGTACTTCAAATTGTAACGGATGACCTTGTTGGGTGTGTGTAGCACCACGATCGACTCATCTTCATTTTCTCTTCGGACAATAGAAAATATGGCGAACATGTAATTATCTTTGTCACGATCTCCATATCCCCTAATTATCAACTCTGGAAATGTGTTACTAACTTCATCAAGATCAACAGAGTACTTCATAATCCAGCTAGAGTAATCTCTAGCCATCTCATATATTTTAAACTCCCCAATGCCGGAGGAGTTATCATATTCAACAAGATGCAAATGGTCTCGAGACTCTCCAAAATATCTAACCTTCCAATATTGCCTAGGAAGCGTTGGCATTGTCTGGAGTTTTTCTCGATTAACATTGAAGTATAATGAATCCCCATGGGTACTCAACCAGTTGATTGCACCGTTCCAAAAGACTCCCCGAGAGAATTGTATGCTATAGTGTGCAGTGAAAGGATCACCCGAAAGCCTCCAAGTAGAGGTCTCGGAAGAGTAAATCTCGATTTGATAATATTTGACAAAAAAGGTTGAAAACTCGGTGTCTCGAACGCAAATAACTTTGTAATGAGGTGATTTCAATGGTTCGAAAGCTAAACAAACTCCAAAACATTTGAAAGCACTAAGCCGTTGAATCGGCCCTCTGAATTGCTTGGTTGTAGGGTTTACTATGTACAAGTTACGAAGGTTGGAGTCACAACAGCACAACAAACCTTTGCAAGAGTGTAGAATGGAGACATCGGGATTATCATTAAAAAAAGCAAGGGGCGTCAATGGATCGCTGGCGGCTTGGTTTTCGCTGTCGTTGATGGAGACGTAATAGACTCTTGGGATGAAGCTGGAAGCCTTTTTGTCACTACGAAAGCAATGTTCTGATCGGTGCAAGAATAAACCCAAAAGCGAATTAGGGTTAGGGTTTCTGCGGTGAGAGAATTCCGGGGAGGTAATGACAGAGAGCCAATGTTTGGATACAGATTTAGATCTGATGAGTGATTTTAAGGGTAGGCGTATCAGGATCGCTTCTAGGAGGTCGATGTTGCTGGCAACTGCATGGGCTGCAACGGCCGCTGCTTCTTCTTCTTCTGCAAAGAGATCATCCTCGTTGACTACAGTTGAAACGACTACAGTTGAAACTCCCATCGCTGTCCTGAGTGAGAATCCTACATATGATTTCGGTTCGAAAGGTACTTCTCTCTAGTTTTTTGTGAAAGATACTCGAATGGTATTTCTCTCTTTAGGTTTTTGTGAGTGATATTTATAATAGGAAAACGTTTTCTTCCATGCCGAACGAGTGTCTTCTAGGAAACCTATGTTTTTCAGGAAACCTGTGTCTTCTAGGAAACCTGTGTTTTCAGGAAACGTGTGTCTTTTCCTCAGTTTCATTTCTTTTTCTGGCTCCGTTTCCTCCGTTGAAGACTTTTACATGACTTAGGAAACTTAATCTTTTGTTCTAGAATGTTACATAATTTAGGAAACTACAAACCTTTTCCAATTAAAATAACCAAAACAAGGAACTCCAAGCAAAATTATTTTCCCTCTTTTTCAGCTTGCCAAAAATTCTCCATTATAATCGGGTCTCTCAAATGAAATCAAACCCTAATTCATTGGAAAGACTGAACGTAACCCATTAGATCTCTAGGGCGTTGCCGGAGAAGTGAACAAAAACTAGTTGTTAGTTTGCTGGAGAACTTCAATGGCGAACCCAGTCAAAAGATAACAATTATTTAATGGATGTGAAGTTTAAAAAAAAAAAAAAATGGATGTTGAATGAAAGATAAAAGGTTTTGGATAAGAGCTTAATGGCATATCTAACGAGAGACGAAGTTAGAGAGAAAGAGTAGGGGAGAGAATTTATTTTCTAAAGAGAAAATCGTTTCCTTAAAAAAGGATCACAGTGACGATAAAGAAACTGACATTCGAGTCAAAAAATTTATATCAGTTTTGGGAGAAAATCTTAATTATTAATACTGTTGTGTTTAAAATTTAAAATTTTTTATCTAAAATAAGATGATTAGGATTTCAAACATTCAAATAGTTAATTATTATTAATTCATTGTACCACATTAGCATGATGACGTGATACCACCATGATACCGAATATTTTCTCTAGTTTTGGATTGAAAATCTTGCTTGGTTGTTGTCGTGGATGCTTAAAAGTGTGCCATACGTCAAGGTTCAAGAGCACAAAAAAAAGAATAAGGGCACAACAGTGTCAATTCTCAAAGTTTATAGGGTCCAGAATGTTTTGAGTACGGAAGTAGGATGTTTGTGAAGGGGTCATGGAAGGTTAAAGTAAATTTTTTATTTTTATTTTTGTTGAGAAATTAAGATAAAATTTTTAAAGTTTTGGAAACTCAATATAAAATTTTTGAATTTTTTTGGGGGCTAAGAAAAAAGTACATGATTTTTGGAAGGTCAAGACAAATTTTTCTAAATTTTGTTGGGGACTAAGGTAAAAAATTCTTAGATTTTGGAGGTCAAATAAATTTTTTTGTAATTTTCTAGGGGTCAATATACACTTTCTTTTGTAAATTTTTAAAAATCTAGGGAATCTAAGTGAAATTTAGTCAAAATAGGGGAGCCATGGCCCCATGGTCTGGCTATGGTTCCGTCCCTGAGCATGTTTGAGCTATCTCCTCAATTTTATGGGATATCATAATTTTTTCATTGGGTCGAAGAATGTCTTCAGAGGGTTTATATTATAGTCTTCACTATTTGATTTAAAATTTGATCAATAGATTAGTTGCTTATAAAATAAAAATAATGAGTGAGTTTACTGGCTAAATTCATTTATTGGATAAGTTAAACTTATAAAATACAATTAAGTGGATTTACGAGCCGAAATGAATCATAGAAAATGCATACCAAGCTTAATTTAATAAGGCTAACAATATTATCTTGTAACCCATTTTAATTTAAAATACTCATACAATTTCTCAAACAGAAATTATAAATTGCGAAAGTATTTCACTCAACATATAACATCATAGACTATAAGTATATTTATTATTATAATGTGTGGTAGTTTAATATACTTTTTATTTAGATTGTTGTTTTATCCCGTGCTTCACAACTCACAAGGGTGTTTGCTAGTTTAAAAAAATGATAGGATGAGATGATGTCAACCAACTAGGAGTAAAAATAAATGAATTTGTTATATATATATATATATATATTAATATAAAACGACATTATTTTAATATAGATATTTTTTTTTTTTTTTTGCGCAAAGAAATTACAATCTAACTCTACGGGACACGCCCCATTTTGAAAACATCCCAAAGGACAATATCATAATTCGTCCGACCATATGCGTTCGTGTATCCACGAGTCTCCAAATTATGCCCTTCTATGATGAACTCATCAGGGATAGCTTAGTGGTCTTATGATGTTTGATTTTTTTCAGGCTTTTTCTTAAGGTTAGCGATCATTGTATCTGTAGGTGGGATTTTACGGGAAGGCTGAGCCGAACTGTCAAGCCCAAAAATAGATGAGTCCAAATATCTCCTGCAAGGCGAAGAGGTTAGAATGGGTCGATCCGTAGTGGGCCGATCACACTCCAAAGATTAAGTTAACAAGCTTAATCGATGAAGATGAATGAAAGTTGTCAATACTTTGAGTTAATTGTCCATACCTAGCTCTCGGTGCCTTGGGTATTTATAGAACCTTTGAGGGAGTGTGTTTTGCCTTAGCCTACCAGCAGGCTCTCATGGCCTGCTGGGTAGGCATCATCATTGACGCCGCCTGATTATTCACAGGGCTTGGCGCACCGTCGTGAAAGATTCCGGCTGAACGGACGTGCACGTTGACGTCGCGTGGGCAGCCGCATGCGTATTTAATGCGAGTCAACTCTGCATTTAATGCGCAGAGACCGCTAGCGGTTTGAGCCCGCTTTTCGTGGTTTGGGCTGTGCTGCGAAGGAGGTCGGCAGTCTGGCCTTCCCTCTAACTGTGATCTGGGCTAGCAAAGCGGCCCCAACTTTAATTTGCACTGATTGGGCCTCATCCATTGGGTTGGGCCGGGGGTTATTCCCCCACAATTGCCCCCAGCCATTGTGTCATTTTGGATTCTAAAACGGCCAAGGGATGTAACGGTCACCCGGCCACATAAATGGCGGGGATTTTAAAAAATTCAATGGTGGGGCGTTATTGAATCGACGGCCGACGTGACGCTTCGGCAGAGCGTCATGATTAACGCCGTTTTACTGTGTACGAACCGACGGCTCTGGTGTGTATAAAAGACCAATGCCCTAATCAGTTGGAAGATACTTGCTCTTTTTCCTTTGCCTTCTGAATAGCGTGTGCGTCAGCTGTTTCGACACCCACCACTGTAAGTGTCTTTTGAGCCCGCAACTCCTTTGCTCTTCATTGTGTTCTGCGTTTTGACTGTTGCCCCCTGATGGCATCTCGTCTTCATAAAATGTTAGATGGTCCGTCGGCCCTTGCCGCGTTTAGGGCTAGGTTTGAAGTCCCGGATGAAATCGGCCTAGAGTTGGTCGATCCTGAAGACTATCGCATGGGGGAGACCGAAAAGGGGGTGTCGTTCCCAGTCATTGCCATCGTAGAAGGGGGGCTTAGGTTTCCCCTCCACCCTCTTCTTCATAAATTCATAGTGAAAAATAAGGTGTTGCCCTCCCAGTTAGCGTCGAACGTATATAGAATCTTTTTTGGCATGCTAGAAATAAATCGGCGCCTGGGGGTGAACCTGGGCCTTGCCGAACTGGACTACTGCTACACTCTTTGTAAAGTCGGAGGTAGTTACAAAGTTTACCTCCGAGTAGTAAAGAAGTCTTTAGAGTTAGTGAAGTGTCTGCCATCCTCAGGGAAGGGCGTCGACGACGTTAGGGTCTGGGTAACTGGTCCATGGGAGTTCGGCAACGTTCCCGAGAAGGATAGACCGGCGATTCGATGCCCTAGAGTGCCCGTCGAACTAGGTTTGATGCCAATCTCTCACAGTGCGCGTCATTTTAAGTTTCAGTTTGCAGCCAAACTAACTCTCGAACTTTTTTTGCAGACACAAGGAAGCGGTCAAAAGCTCGCGACTAGTTGGTCAACTCTGACGACCTCGACAAGGTCTTGAACTACGTCGGTGAAGGTCGACTAAGATACATAGCTCGGGCTGCACACATCTTGCTCTCCTACCCACTGCGATACTCAACTTTCACTGCCGAGACGTGTGTCTGCCAGAGTGTACTGGCAAGATTAGCGGACGAAGGCGACGAAGGGGACTTCGAGGAAATCCCTACTGGAATAGCGATCGAGAGAGAGAGCATCCCTACAGGCGTCACAGTCGCGGTTGCCCCTCCAACTGCATCGCCAGGTGAAGAACGGCAAGAAGAGCGAACCAAATCACACAGCTCGGCGTCCACATCGTCATCGTACACTGTGCCCGATCGCCGAGTTGAGATTCCCACCGAAACAAGTGATTCGAGCCCATCCCGCAACGGAATGGACGGCATGAGTCTGAAGGAAAGAATGTTCGCTCTTGCGGGACAGCCGCTAAAGTCAGCCACACCTACTCCTGCCGAAACTCCTCCAGCCGAGCTGGTGGTGACTCCCGCGGAGGAGGCCCCTCCAGTGCAACAGAGGCCGGAGACTCGGCAACAAAGAAAGAGGAGGCCCGATATCACTCCCACTCTAGCGCCCAAAAAGCAAAAGGGCAAAGGAGCGGTGGACGAGGTCGGCGAGACTGTGACCATCACTCCGGACATTCTCGGTCGTCCTATGACGACAGCAGATTCTATGATCGATCAGCCCAAGGTTGCGTTCGGTGTTATGAAGAGCGTCCTTCAGAAAAAGGACGTGGCGAAGCTAGGGGAAGCAAGCGACTCAGCCGTTTTTATGGGCGCTTTTCATGACTCGATATTGGTAAGTCGGCTCTGACTTTTTCGATGATTAAAGACTTTTTAGACACTCGCCCTAAAAACGACATTCTTCGACTTATGTAGGGCTGTCTCAATTCCTTGGAGGCGATGACGCGCTTCCAAAAGCTTGCGGAGGTTCACGAGGAACTTATTGAAGAGCACGGCCGTTTGAAGCTCGAGTGGATCGAAACGAATAAGGAGCGGATCACCTTCAGGAAACAGGCCGAGCAGGCTTCCGCCGAGCTTTTGCTGATGAAAGTCAACTTTGAAAAGAGGGATAGGGATCTTGCCGACCTCGAGAAGAAGTTTGATGTGCAGTCCGTAGATCTGCACAACGCAAATGAGGAGGTGGAGACCCTTAAGACTAAAGTGGCCAAGCTGAAGGTGGAAGAAGAGGCCACACTGAAGAGAGATGAAGAGAGGGGGGCCAAGCGTTTGGCCGAAGAGATGATGGACCTCAGTCGCACCATATTCCGACAGGGTTGGAATGGTGCCCTTGTCATTGCAGAGCTGGATAAGGCCTCCGACGTGTGGGGTCTTTACCCGGACTACTTTGATACTATCGAGGACGGCGTCGTCTGTCCGAAGAAAGTGCTGGCAAATGCCCAATACAGACGAGAGCTCAAGTTAAAAGCCGCGGCCGAAGAAGCTGCCGCCGAGAAGGAGAGGCTTGAAAATTTGAAGGATGCAGCTGAACACCCTGAGGATGTGGAAGAGATTTCGCCAGGGGTAACTGCAGAGCCAGCGGAGAAGTCGGCATAACTTTTCTTTCTTTTTCTTAATTTTTGTAACCATCAATGCCTTTTAATGAGAAAAACTTGTTTTGGTGTTTATTACTGAATCTACCTTATCTGAATTTTGCTGTGAACTGAATCTTTCTCATCTGATTTTGTCGTTTATACTTGATTTCTTTCTTGGCCTCCTTTGGCCGACCTGCCCAACCTGGACAGGACCAAGTATTTTACACTGGGTTTTTATTTTGGCCTTCTTTGGCCGACCCGCCCAACTTGGACAGGACCAAGTTTTTACACTTGGTTTTTACTTTGTCCTTCTTTGGCCGACCTGCCCAACCTGGACAGGACCAAGTTTTTACACTTCGTTTTTACTTTGGCTTTCTTTGGCCGACCTGCCCAACTTGGACAGGACCAAGTTTTTACACTTGGTTTTTACTTTGGCCTCTTTGGCCGACCCGCCCAACTTGGACAGGACCAAGTTTTTACACTTGGTTTTTATTTTGGCCTTCTTTGGCCGACCTGCCCAACTTGGACAGGACCAAGTTTTTACACTTGGTTTTTACTTTGGCCTTCTTTGGCCGACCTGCCTAACCTGGACAGGACCAAGTTTTTACACTTGGTTTTTACTTTGGCCTTCTTTGGCCGACCTGCCCAACTTGGACAGGACCAAGTTTTTACACTTGGTTTTTACTTTGGCCTTCTTTGGCCGACCTGCCCAACTTGGACAGGACCAAGTTTTTACACTTCGTTTTTACTTTGACCTTCTTTGGCCGACCTACCCAACTTGGACAAGACCAAGTTTTTACACTTCGTTTTTACTTTGGCCTTCTTTGGCCGACCTGCCCAACTTGGACAGGACCAAGTTTTTACACTTGGTTTTTACTTTGGCCTTTTTTGGCCGACCTACCCAACTTGGACAGGACCAAGTTTTTACACTTGGTTTTTACTTTGGCCTTCTTTGGCCGACCTGCCCAACCTGGACATGACCAAGTTTTTACACTTGGTTTTTATTTTGGCCTTCTTTGGCCGACCTACCCAACTTGGACAGGACCAAGTTTTTACACTTGGTTTTTAGGTTTCACTGAATGCATAGAGTAAATTCATTTGAATAGCTTCATTTTCATTGATTCTTCAGCTGGGCTTTACACATTTCATGGACTGTTACAATGCACAGAGCTTTGTATTACTGGTAGAACTTCTTCAAGTTGGTTGCATTCCATGGTCGTGGCAATTGTTGCCCTTCTTCGACGGTCTCTAGTCTGTATGCGCCGACGCCGACCTGGGATGTGACTCTGTAGGGGCCTTCTCAGTTTGGGCCGAGCTTTCCATCTGCCGCCTTCTTGGTTGCCCCCAACACTTTTCGTAAAACTAGATCTCCTGGAGCAAAGTTTCTGGGGCGGACCCGCTTGTTGTAAGAGCGTCTTAGCTATCGCTGATACTCTGTGAGCCTGATCAAGGCGGTTTCCCTTCTTTCTTCAACAAGATCTAGGTCTCTTGCAACCGTCTAATCATTGACCCCAGTGTTAAAGGCTGTCGATCTGATAGTCGGTAGTTCGATCTCTAAGGGTATGACCGCCTCAACCCCGTATGCTAAGGAGAACGGCGTTTCTCCGGTGGACCTCCTAGGGGTTGTTCTGTAGGACCACAAAACATTGGGTAGCTCCTCTGTCCACTTCCCCTTGGCTTTTTCCAGTCGCTTCTTGACTCCGTTAAGCATGGTTTTATTTGAAATCTCGGCCTGCCCGTTACATTGGGGGTAGGCCGGTGTTAAGTAATAGTTTCTGATCCCCAGTCCTTCGCAAAATGATCTGAAGATGTTGCCATCAAACTGGGTGCCGTTATTTGATATAATGGCTCGGGGCAACCCGAATCTGGTGACAATGCTTTTTCATACGAACCTTTTGGCATCAATTTCCCTGATGTTTGATAAAGGTTCTGCTTCTACCCATTTGGTGAAGTAGTCGGTGGCCATGATGAGAAACCTTTTGTTGCCCGGAGCTCGAGGCAGAGGTCCAACAATGTCCAGTCCCCACTGAGCGAAAGGCCACGGACTGGTGATGGTGGCAAGATCCTCGGCTGGCTGGTGGATGATGGGGGAAAACCTCTGACATTTGTCACACCTCAAGACGTACTGAGCTGCATCTTTCTGCATGTAAGGCCACCAGTATCCCAGCGAGATGGCTCGGTGAGCTATCGACCTTTCACCGACATGACTCCCACATATCCCCTCATGGATTTCGAACAAGACGCCCTGTACTTGGTCCGGATGGACACAGTGTAAATACGGACCTGTAAAGGAACGTCTGTAAAGCTCTTTACTTGGTGACAGCCAATACCTGAAAGATGCACACTTGATTCGTCGAGTTTCGACCTTATTGTCTGGCAGCTTGTCTATGTCAAGGTAAGAAATGATTGGGTCCATCCATGATGGTCCCAACTTTTCTGTTATTAGGGCTTCCTCCTCCTCATGAAAGATGTTGGGCCTGGCAAGGGTTTCTACGTTGATCGTCCTTTTCGAACCAGATTTCAGAGCCGTGGCCAGAGTCGCTAGGGCATCCGCATGTGAGTTGTTATCTCGGCTAATCTGTCGAAGCTTGTAGCTTTTAAATTGGCCGAGTAGTTCCTTGGCCTTTGCTAGGTACTGCGTCATTCTGTCGCTTTTTGCGACGTATTCCCCTGTGATTTGATTTACGACAAGTAAGGAGTCTGAATATATGACGATTTCAGGAATTCGAAGCTCAATGGCTCGACGTATTCCGGTGAGCAAGGCCTCGTATTCTGACTCATTATTGGAGGCAGTGAACTCCAGCTTGAGGGCTTGCTCGATGGTTAGACCGTCTGGTGTGATGAGTACAATGCCTGATCCTGCCCCCCAGTCATTGGAAGCTCCGTCCATGTAGAGTGTCCAATGATCAGATTGTTCCCAAAGGTCCAGGGGGAGTTCATGTTGCGGTTGGCCAGCTGCTGGGGTCTGTTCTACTTCCGGTGCTATCTCGACAGAGAACTCGGCAACAAAATCCACAAGAACCTGCCCCTTTACTGCCGATCTAGGTTGGTACTTGATGTCAAACTCCCCTAATTCCACGGCCCATTTTGCAATTCTTCCTGAGAAGTCGGCCTTCCTTAGAAGAGGTTTGAGCTGGTGGTTAGTAAGGACGTTGATGGTGTGAGATCTGAAGTAATGCACCAACTTGTGGGATGCCACTATCAGCGCGAGTGTCAGCTTTTCGAGGGGTAAGTACCTACTCTAAGCACCAAGAAGGGTTTTGCTGACGTAATAGACCGGGAATTATTGTCGGTTTTCTTGCCTGAGTAGGACCGCGCTGACTGCATGGTCTGATACTGCAAGATAGAGGAAGAGCTCCTCGTGCTGGACAGGGGTGGAAAGCAGGGGTGGTTTGGTTAGGTAGGTTTTTAGATCGGCAAGAGCAGAATCACACTCTGGGGTCCACTCGAACCGTTCCTGTTTCTTTAGAAGCTGGAAGAAGGGTCGGCACCTGTCCAATGAACGGCTGATGAATCTGTTGAGTGTAGCGGCCATTCCTGTCAATTTCTGAACCTCTTTGGCATTCTTTGGAGCGTGAATGCTCTGAATTGCACTAATCTGCCGTGGGTCCACTTCAATGCCCCGATGCGTGACCAGGAATCCCAGAAACTTGCCTGAGCCGACCCCGAAGACACATTTTGAAGCGTTCAACCGCATTTTGTAGTCTTTCAGGATACAGAGTACCTCCTTTAGGTCCGCCAAGTGGGTGTTGCTCAATTTGCTTTTTACCACCATGTCATCGATGTAGACCTCGATAGTTCTGCTGAGCTGCGTCTTGAACATCTTTGTCACCAGTCGCTGGTACGTAGCTCCGGCATTCTTCAGGCCAAAGGGCATAACTCTATAGCAGTAAATACCCCTTGGAGTGATGAAGGCCGTCTTCTCTTGGTCGTCGGGGTGAAGTGGGATCTGGTGGTATCCTCGGTAAGCATCCAGGAAACTCATCATTCCGAAACCGGCAGTTGCATCCACAAGCTGGTCAATTTTGGGCAGGGGGAATAGATCCTTGGGGCAAGCCCTATTGAGATCAGTGAAGTCCACACAGACCCTCCACTTACCGTCTTTCTTTTTTACAACCACGGTGTTTGATAGCCAGCTTGGGTAGTTGATCTCTCAAATGGCTCCAGCTTCCAAAAGCTTCTCCGTTTCCTCCAAGACGGCGTCCACATGCTGGGTAGCTGCCCTTCTTCCCTTTTGGACAACAGGTCGGCAAGTTGGGTTAACATTGAGGCAATGACAGGTGATGTCAGCGCCGATCCCAGGCATGTCATAAGGGGTCCAGGCGAACACTTCCAGGAAGTTTGTTAGCAACTCAATGAGGGATTTTTCCTCTAGTTTGGACAGAGAGGTGCCAATGACGAAGTATTTTTCTCCTTGCCGATCAATGTATATCTTCTTCAGGTCCTCCACTACTTTATTCTCAGGTGTCTGCCCCACGTCATCAATTGTGGGGGTGTCTTCGTGCAGCTCCATCATCTGCACTTTCTCAGGTTTTGTCTTCGTCGCACATGCCGTTAGGAAATATTTTTTGGAGGCCATTTGGTCTCCCCTGATCTCTCCAACACCCGCCGGGGTCGGAAACTGAAGCAGCTGATGGTATGACGACGGAACGGCCTTCATGAGGTGCAACCAAGTTCGTCCCATGATGGCATTGTAGGGGGAGGGTACGTTAACTACTAGGAATTCAGTCTGCAATGTGATCCCGCCAGCTGTTACCGGAATCGTCACCTTTCCCATTGGCCAAACTGGGTCTGAGCTGAATCCGTCCAGAGGGTTAAGTGACTGTTGGAGGTCGGACTCCTTCAGTCCTAACTGTTTGAAGAGGCTGTAATATATAACTTCGGACGAGCTCCCCTGGTCAATGAGCAATCTTCTAACGTCACAGTCCGCCATTCTTAACGTAACCACCAAGGCATCGTAATGAGGGGTCTGCACTCCTACGAGATCCTCATCGGTGAAAGAAATTGGTATATGGCCACTGCCGACCTTTGCTTTCTTGCTGGGTTTTTGTACCTGCAATACTTCCCTTAGGTGTGCCGCTTTCTGCATCTCGGCTCGGTACCTGTGTGGGTCGACGGTTGTCGATTCAGCCGAACCATGCAACACATTGATTACCCGTACCGGCCTTGACTCTGGTTCTTTCCGAGCTGTGTCTTCTACCCGCGGTTGCTCGGCTTCATTCTTCGTCTTCTCCCGATCGATGAATTGATCTAGATGGCCTACTTTGGCCAAGTCCTCCAAGTGAGTTTTCAGATCCCGACATTGCTTTGTCTTATGTCCCTTCTCGCGGTGGTATGAGCAGAATCTCTTCTGGTCTCGGGTCGCTGGGTCTCCTCCCAACTTCGGCGGCCATTTGAAGAAGGGCTTATCACGGATCTGGGGCAATATTTTATAGATAAGGTCCTTAAAGACTGTATAGACCCCCTCAGTTACCCTTTTTCCTCGGCCGATATCTTCTGACCGAGGTTTCTTGGCATCCTTCTTACTTGTCTTTTCGGCTGCAGCGCCGACCTTGGTCAATGCTACCTGAGGTATGTCTTCGTCCAGCCGTGCATAGCGCTCGATTCTGAGCATTAGCTCCTGTATCGTGAGGTATGGTTTCTTCATTAAGGACTGTCGCAAGCTATGCTCCCTGGGAAGGCCAATCTTGAACTGAGTTACAGCTAACTGCTCGCTGCACTCGTCAATTTCGTTATAAGCTTCCCAGTAGCGTCGAGCGTATGCTCGCAATCCTTCTCCTTCCTCTTTTTGCAACGTCAGCAAGAAGTCAACCTCCTTTGGCTGTAAGCTGTTTGCTATGAAACGAACTATAAAAAGCTCGGCTAGTTGCCTCCAGCTAGAAACGGACTTACGTGGCAATTTGTCGAACCACCGTAAAGCCACACTTCCCAGACTAGAGGGGAAGATTCAACACATTAGCATCTGGTCACTGCACCACACTACCATGAGCTGTTTGTAATGCCGAACATGGTTAATTGGATCGGACTTCCCGTCATAGAGGGTGAACTTTGGTGGGGTGAATTTTCGAGTAATTGGATAGGATTCAATATCCTCAGTGAATGGCGTGGATGCAATTTGATCGAGGGTCTTTCTCATCAGGTCATGGGCTGTGCGCTCCTTAGTTTGCTGCCTTCTATCCTCCTGCTTTTCGTTGTACCACTTCTCCCAATCTTCTTTCCGCCGATCTCCTTCAGCTGGACTGTTATTCGGCGGAGTTTTGCTCCTCTCCCGCCGCCGACCTATGCACCTGTTAATGCAACGCCCGGTACTAGGGGTGTAACTTCCCCTTGCCGGCGGCGCTGGTTGATCCCCGTCGCCAACAGCCTGCTCCCAATCTGGAGACCCTTCTCTCCCACGCTCATTCCTGCTAGAGAATGCCTCCCTCATGGCCCGCACCTAGGAGGTGAGGTAGGCTATCTCTTCTTCGCGCCTCCGAATTTCCCTCTCTGCTGCACGGAGCGTATCCTCACTTGGGACCCACCCGCTTGAGGGTGACGAGGCCAGGTTCCGAGGATGGTTCCTGCTGAAATTTCTGTCCCTGACATAGCCCGTATCCCTCCGCATCTCATCCGGTGCTTCCTGGTGGCTTTCAGCGGGCGTGCGTATCTCCGACCTTAGTAGTCTCCTTCTTTGCCGATCTACTGGTGTAGATTGGCAATGCGCCGAGTTGGTCGGGTCTCTACTGGAGGAGGCTCCGAAACCTCTCCCGTCGCAGTTTTCTCCCCTACGTCTCCGGTTGTCTAGATTCATAGTTTTTCTAAGCCTTTCCACAAACGGCGCCAATTGTAGGTGGGATTTTACGAGAAGGCTGGGCCAAACTCTCAAACCCAAAAATGGATGAGTCCAAATATCTCCTGCAAGGCGAAGAGGTTAGAATGGATCGACCCATAGTGGGCCGATCACACTCCGAAGATTAAGTTAGCAAGCTTAATCAATGAAGATGAATGAAAGTTGTCAATACTTTGAGTTAATTGTCCATACCTGGCTCTCGGTGCCTTGGGTATTTATAGAACCTTTGAGGGAGTGTGTTTTGCCTTAGCCTACCAGCAGGCTCTCATGGCCTACTGGGTAGGCATCATCATTGACGCCGCCTGATTATTCACAGGGCCTGGCGCACCGTCGTGGAGGATTCCGGCTGAACGGACGTGCACGTTGATGTCGCGTGGGCAGCCGCATGCGTATTTAATGTGAGTCAACTCTGCATTTAATGCGCAGAGACCGCTAGCGGTTTGGGCCCGCTTTTCATGGTTTGGGCTGTGCTGCGAAGGATGTCGGCAGTCTGGCCTTCCCTCTAACTGTGATCTGGGCTAGCAAAGCGGCCCCAACTTTAATTTGCACTGATTGAGCCTCATCCATTGGGTTGGGCCGGGGGTTATTCCCCCACAGTATCATACAAGCATGAGATTTATCTCATTTGTATGGGCGGTGATGGACCAAAAGACTTGGACACTTTGAAATATATATATATATATATATATATAGATACCTTCTGCATGATTACTTTTATTAGTGAATAACGTTCTCATAATAGTTAAAACCCTTGTTAAAATTGACTTTTCAGAACCTCATATTTATAGTAGAGGCATTCTAGGGTCTTCACTATGTCCTCTATCGAGATGTCGTGAGGTCTGCTAAGGTTTGCTAAAGCTCAATAGAATATACACCGTCTCTAATTCTTCTACCGAGGTCTATCAAAGTTCCGCGAATAACAACTGACATAGACTTCACTCTGTTTTTCTATCGAGGTCCACCGAAGTCCTACGAAGAACAGTTTCAATAATCTTATGTATCATCCAAGCCTTTCTTATCTTGAGCTCGAATAAATAGATATTAAGAATGTCTTAAATGCTTGTGATAATAGACACCCCAACATCACAAATTACAAGAAATAAAATGTATCATGAAAATTAGCAAATTACATGATGTTAGAAGACATATAGTGAAATTAAACATAAGTTCCACATGTGTAACCCAAGCACCAATTCAATATAACACTGAGTAAGTATATTGCACGACCTAATTGTTCCCATAATTAGTATTTGCTTACCATGCATATAGAGCACTTCCTGTCTCATAGTTCTTTAAAGAGCTTACATTTTTTTAAACTAAAAGAGTTGTTAGACCCATAAAATGGTACAAAGTTCAGATTTTTGTATAGTGTTTAGGAGAACAAACCTTAAAAGCAAGACGTTAATGTGGTTCCCTTTCATGTTTTATTGAATTTCTTCTTTGATAAGAAAGTTTTCAAAAAACTAAGCAAAATTTTTCTTTAGTGCTCAGGGCAATTCAAACCTAAAATGACATCATTAATGTGGTTTTTTTTTCTTGCATTTTATGAGCAAATGCACAGAGTATGAGATGTAAAATCATACTTTTTTCTAATAATCTACAATAAATTTCTCTCAAATCACTTTAAAATTATAAGTGTAATTAACTTTGTGATATATATATATATATAATAATTAAGTTTTATGTAAAAATTCTCATTTTAATTCACGTGCGATACATGTGAGATTTTGGAATAAAAAATAGTTAAATTTTACATATTCGTTCCCTAAAAAAGACTATGTGGTTACCACTATGTGAATTTTCTATCTATTTTTTGTACAGAAAGTTAACATTGTAACAAATTAAAAATAAAAGGACTTAATTGTCGCAATTGAAAATAAAAGTTCTGAAATAAAATTTAATATACAATATAGGGGCATAAAGTATAATTAATCCTAAATAAATAAATAGTATATCAAATATGATATATTTGATATTAAATATTATTATGTTTTAAGTGCCATCCGCGAGTAGCCTATATAAGAGTGTCTATTCAAATCTCTCGTTAGTTTCAGTTGATATCCAGAAATTTTGTATTCAAGAAGTATCAAGATTAGCGCTTGTTCGTGAACCAAGAAGCTCCATTTCATGGCGTCTGCTGCCCCTGAAGCTGAGGACGCTGTCATTGAAGTTGAGGCCTCTGTCCCTGAACCTGAACCTGAACCTGAAGCTCCACCCGACCAACCAGTGGTTCACAAACTCTTCAACATCAACCACCCTATTGGCCGCCATTTTAGGCCGACTCCCGGTGACATCCCTGGTCCAATGCATCTGGGTTTCGAAACGCTGGAGATCCGTCATCAGAGAACCCCTCTTCTGTAAGGGTTTCAACCCCACCCACCCCGTGCCGTGCGGCATATTCTTGAACCACGGCACCGCAGTAGAGTACGCCTACGTCTCTCTCAGCCCGATCACGACTCCCTCGCTACGTACTCTCCACTTCATCCCTGAACAGTCCGTAAGAATGCTACATTCTAGTGGAGGACTGATTTGTTGTTCCGGTAACGGCGCTGGACCAAGCGAACAAGATTTCTATGTTTGCAACCCCTCTGCGAAAGAATTTGCCCCCACGCCTAGTCTGACGGCGGATAGTCCAAGATACCAGGTTCTTGCAATGAATATTGCATTCGAACCTGAAAACTCACCCCTGTATCGAATACTTTGTATTCGGAAAGTTGATGGGACTTCAGAGACCTGTGAAGGTGCAATTTGCTCGTTGGATAAGTGGGTATGGAGGGTTGCTGGCGAGCCCTTCCAATTGACTGAAATAGATCAACGCCAGTTTGCAAATCCAGGTGTTTACTGGAATGGTTCTGTTCACTGGATCAACGAATGGAGGGGGGAATTTGTGATGACCGGTCAAACGGTCAAAGGGTAAGTGGATTCTTTTTGTAATTATATATAAACTTTGGGGGAATTTTGTGTAATTATTTTAAAACAAAATATCTCTCTCATCCTCTCTCTCTCTCTTTCTCCTTCACTCGGCAAGCAAGAGAGCTGAGCTCTCTGTTTCTTTCCTACTTCTTTACTTTTCTTTTCTTTTTTCTTCCATTATCTATCCTGAGAGTAAGATTTCAGCGTCACTCTTTAAGAGAATTTTGTTCTACCCTTCAAGGACTACGCAGTGATGATTTTGGTTTGTAATTTCAACAAAATAAAGTTCTTGTCCTAGATTTAATATTCAAGAGGTAGAGGATTTTCATTGAGGATTTTTGCCATTGAGTTATTCATGAATATATGGTAGAAATCATGTTTTTAGGACATTTTGGATAAATTTAAGATTTTACATAAACTTAAAATATTGTTATTTGTGATTTTTGGTTGATTTAATAAAATTGAAAATATGTAGGGCTTGTTGTGATGTTAAATTTGATGATTCTCTAATTATTTGAGTTTTTTAGTTAAAATTAGAAATTATCACATTATGAAAATTGAAATTAAAAAAACTTAGAAACTTTTAATGTGATGATTGATATATAATATTTGAAATATTTTTATACCTAGGATGTGTTTAGAACTAATGTTAAAGGCATAGAAGAATTTATATAAATTAATTGGATAAATTAAGTAAGTTAATACATTGGATTTTATGATATAAATAAAATTTGAACATGTTTGAAGCATTGTTTTGTGCCTAAAATGTATCTAGAGCTTATATTATAACAATATGATATTATTTGGATGAAAATGATGATTTAAAGTGACGTGTTTACTTGCTTTAATTTGTTCATGTTGGTTACATGTTGGTAGATGCCTTGTTTACGTTTTGGAATAATTATATGTTTGGTTTTAAACCTTTAATAATTATAAGAGATTACGCTATGGATTTGATGACTTAGATATTGTTGGTTTTGCTTTTATGTGGTAATTATCTTAGTTGAAACTTAGATTAAAGTCTGTCGGTACTTGAGCACGATCGAGTATGGGCTTGAAGCCCTTGGCCCTAGAAGTTTGCAAATAAAGACTTGGTGCCTCATTTAACGGAATACACGTGTTCTTTGGGTACAGCCCAGAAATAGTGGAATTACTTGAAAACACGCGTCTTTTGGGTGATATCCCACAAAGAGCTAAAAAAATTACAGGTGAAATTGTATCCCCTCCTCAATACAGCCGGTTGCATGCATACACTTGCATTGAGTAGACTTGGGTGAGTTCAAAATTTTTTATTTATTTATGCATTTATCATTTCAGTTTTGGTCTTATAGAGTCAATGTGATTTTGTTGCTATTGATGACTGGATTGTTTATAGATTGATGTTATAACTGTTTGATTTTCATTTAGTTGATTCATATGCGTGCTTGTATCATTTTTTTTGACATCGGGTCGGGTGTACCTTGTTTACTCTATTATTTTATTGTGTTATTCATGTAGATGTAGTAAATACTAGGTATGTAATTTGAATATCATTTAACATTGATTGATTATTCGATACATTTATGTGCTTGGTTCATAACATTAGGAATAGGGTTGATACTTAGGTATAAGATAGTATTTTCTATACTCGTGCACATTCTTTATTATACACTTGCAAATGTCACCTCATGTTTATTAACTTTGTAACATAACCTCCTACAAGGCCGTAGTATGCTCACCCCACCACAGTTGCAGGTAAAACTCTATGCAAATAGGATTGATGGCTCAATGGATGTAGCAATTGAGTATTTAGATCTTAGTTTTGACCCTATCTTGTTGTATCATTTGATTTTAGTTATTTTACTTTAAAGTTAAATTATATCTATCTTTATTTTAGATTTCATTCGGATGATTGTATTATTATTATTTTGTTGCACTCGAAATTTTATTTTATGTTTGGTCGAATGCTACAACTTAGTCGATGTTGTGGTTTAGTTTGAAGAATGGGTTGTTGATGTTAAAGTATTGAATTGGAGATTGGAGTGTGTTGTTGGAGTTTGGATATTTAAGACTTGGTATAATCCTTTAAACAGGTTTTATTAAATTGAATTTGTTCAAAATATGAATGAACCAACGCAATTTTGTTCCAGAAATTTTTAAAATAATAATTATCTTTAAAATAAATTTCAAAACCTATTTTGACTAAAATCTAATGTAAATCCTAAATTTGATTTAGACTTTTCAATGTTTGAAACTTTATTCCTTAAAAATCGACTTTTCAAAAATTAAGGCGTGATAGAATTTTAACCTACTTCAATATTGACCAGGGGCATTTTCCATCTTCTTCAATTCCACAATCCACTAACATAGAAGTTTGCCATAGACCAACTGCGTAGTGATTATTCAGAATGGTCCCTGAACTACAAAGTAAACATCGAACTATTGAAAATCAGCACAAAATTTCTAGGTGGTTCTCTTTCTAGAAGGTTCTCTCTATAATCTTCTCCATCTAGGCTATTTCTTTCTATCTCTAGAAATATCTCTCTAGAACATTCGCTCTCTAGACTAATCTATCACTTTGTTGGTTCTCATTCTTTCTAAAAACTTTTTTCCTAAAAATATCTCTCTCTAGGTACTTATGTTTCTAGATAATTCTCCATCTATCACCTCTTTAGCTACTTCTAGAATTATTCTCCACCGCCAATGCTCGCCTATATAAGGAGGTGAAGAGGATTCTTACAGTGCTAAAAGAGAATCAAGCGAGTGCTTGATAGAGTGATCTAGTGCTAGAGTGTTGTGAGAGCAAAGTGTGGTGTGAGTAAAGCTAGTATGTAGTGAGAGCACCTAATGTATAGTAAGTATGGTGTAAAGTGTGTTGTAAGAGTGGTCTTATATTAATAAAATTTCCTTCTTGTATTTCGAGTACTTCCGTTATGTACTCAACACGAACCCATTGCAGCTGCATTCCCAGAACTGGGAAATTCGTCACTTTGGTATGATCCCTGTGTTTTCTCTGTTCTTGCATTGGTTCAAGGGGCAATTGAAAAGGATTCATTATTAGTTATACAGATTCCCCACAAGGGTCTCAAATATAATCTACTCAACAATGTTTTCGAAGTGGTTTGTGATCTGGATTTTCCAGAACTTGTTGAGCAGAATTCTATATTTTTGTTCACGAAATCCATTGCCTCGATGTGAAATAGTGGTGTGCCTGTAATTGGATAGTTCCTAGATTTAGTAGTGTTCTGTAGTAGTGTTCAAATCTTTGTCATGAATGTAGACAAAGGCATCTTGGTTAGCTTCCATCAATTTCATTGCTTTCTCTTACCCTGTTTCGATGTGATTTGCAGCATCTAGACAATTACAATGTCCGGTATAAAATGTGTATTTGACCAAACTTGTAGTAAGATCCATTGATTCAACGCCATCATTATCCAGGTCAATTTTATGGTTCTCATCTCTCCCATGTTTTGATGTAATTTGCAGCATCTAGACAATCACAATCTCTGGTATAATAATGTCTTTGAACAAAGTCCTAGTAAGATTAATTGATTCATGCATTCAATATTACAGCTCTAGAGGTTTGTTTAAGATCCAGAAGTAAACTAAAGAGCTAACAAGAAATTGTGATGTAAGTACATCAAGGATAATGTTTCAAGTTGAATTTTCATTTTCCCGTCTCATGGCTCCCCCAACTTCAGTCACTGAATAGAAAAAAGATTTTCTTACCCATCTGCAAATTAATCCCCCCAAGGGATCTTCACTGGAATACAAATTTGATTTTCAGTTACCTCAGGTACTAAGTAACTGCATTTCTAAATTTTGTCCAAGCAGTGGATCCTCACAACGCAGTCCACTGTAGCACATTGTCATGTGGAAAACTGGAAAAGGGAAGTGCTGTTAAGAGGGGGAAAGAAGCCACAACCACTCTGCATATGGAGATCACATACTGAAAAAAAAAAAGCCAGCTTGCTTAGTTCTCATTTCAAGAAGAAATTGCAAACACCCAAAGGATCTCTGAAATTATAGTACATTCTTCATTTCAAAACAATACTACACCTATGTTAGATGCCCATCTTGTGCACAGTGCATGTAGAGCTCCACTTATTTTACTACCATACACTGGAAGGGGAAAGGAAAGGGTGGTGGGAAGCAAACAGGTGGTTTCCCATCTTTTGCAACTTATCCCAAAGTGAACATACCAAAAAATTTAACATCAGCAAGCAAGCAACAATTTACTTCGAGTCAACTTAATGATAAGCAAGCAAGCAATACAAAATAATGAGATTTAAATTCAACTAAGGTTGTTGACTTCAAACTTGTATTACTGTCTTTAGATCTCTTCTGGGAAGCACAAAACCAGCTCTTCTTTCTTCAAAGGAGTATTCAATCGCCTCTGGAATCTCTTCAACTGGATCACCACTGTAAGGAGCCTGAGGAGGAGCTGGTGTCATAGCTGTCTGCATTGGAATTGACACTGTAGAAGGTGTGGGTGGCACGGAAATTGGGATTGCTTGGGGAGTCCTATTCTCTTCCTCTGCAGAGGAAACTACCTTGGAAGGAGTGGTGGACTGCGTATTGATGCTTCGAAGTGTTTTCTGTGACATCTCATCATGCTTTCTGATCAAATCATCCATTAAGTTTATCATGTTGGACTTGGATGATTCTGTGGAAGAGAGGGGCAAGAAGGGTTTCCGCTTCATTGGTGATTCTACTTCAGGAGCATTTACTGCATTCAAAGAATGCTTCTTTAGAGAGAGACCAGCAATGTCCAATCCTCTCCTACCTAAGACGACGAGGTGAAAAAACTATGTGAAAGTATTCCACTGATATGAAGGAACCGGAAAGCATTTTTATTAAATTATTTTTTATAAGTAATAAAGAATAAAATATAGCTAGGCTATTTGTGTCATGTTCTTGTACAGGTGCAAACTAAATACAGCTATGGCCTATTACCTTGTTTCTCCTGCTTATTACAAAAACAGTTATATCATTTAAAAACAAAATCTTGACAATGCATAGAAATTTTAGGATGTCTTTGATGACCCATTGCTAGCATAAAATATGTACTTTTGTTTATTGGGTTCCTACAAGCAACATAAGTTAAGCAGCTATAAAATAAAATTCAAAAAATTCAGAAAACATTACTTTTAAAGGTTGATCAGTTAGAAATATATGTTTTATCACTTTTTAACTGGCAAAAAACTTTAAACAACATTTAAAGAGTCTTTAATTTTGAAGTTTTTATTTTTATAAGCATTTGAAGAGTCTTACATGAACATAACTTCTTTGAAAAGTTATCAATCTTAGCCTCAAAGAACAAAAAAAAGTGTGGTTTGAAGAAAATTTACCAGCTGATAAATCTGAAAATGCATCATCCGGGGGGTGATTTAACTGGTCACTTGGGTGCAGATTATCACTCTTCTTGGCTTGACGTATATTAGGAGTAGCTTTTATGGACTGTAGAGGAATGGCTTTAGGAGTTGTTCCTCCAGCGGTGAGTCTTCTATTGCTCCCCCCACCAGATGACATCCGAGGACCCTTTTTCCCATTCTGGAGCTTCATAGGACTCAGTTTTGAACCAAAAAGTACCTCCTGTTCTGCTATTAATTGCCCCTGAAGTTTCTTCTCGTCCTGAAAAAGGTCAATAATTTTATTATGCACAAGCCATAACTAACACACGACTTGGAAATACCCAGAGAAGTCCCTGATTGAGTAAAATAAGAAGTCCGTACTCTCTGCCTCTTCCGCTCTTGCTCTTTCTCCTGCCGTAAAATGGTATATTCTTCAAGCATAGAAAGAAGACGAAGCTGGACAGACACATAATATGAAATAGTTTTGAACAAGTTTGAATAAAAAAGAGTAAATAAACAGAATATACACAGTAATTGAACCAACACGCTAGAAACTCATCAAATCTTTAAAAATAATTGGGAAACGCTTACACCATCATAAGTGAATTCAATGCCCCTCTCGTTTTCCCATGATGTGATTTTCGAAGCCAATGCCTCCACCATTCCTTTTCCAATAATGAATAGAGCAATTTAGCTTAAAGAAGCAAGTATATAATCTAGTTAAACTGAAGTTTGAAGGCAGCTACAAAATATTGACCCATTATTGAAACCTAGCTTCCATGCTTTCTATTTGAGGCTTCTAGCAAAAGATGGCTGCCATCCCACATGATGCAATTTGTACCTGGAAGTTTATTTACCAAAGCACGAGCTTTCTCAGCACGCTTCAAAGTAAGATGAGAACCTCTTCCAGCATTGTATCGGTTTTCATCCTAAATGCACCAGAGTGCCAGTTAAGCAAGGAAGTTCAGGTAAAGTAAATAAATAGCAAATATTCGACAAAGAAAACACCAACCATGTTATACTCCTCAAGCCAACACTCCTCCTCACATGCAGCCGACCACTTCTCAACCTTTTCCAGTATTTCTTTCCTGCTAAAAGCTTCCTCTTTTACTTTAGCAATTTGAAGCTCAATTTGTTCAAGGACACAAGCAGGATCCAAAGTCCCTGTACCCAAAAATTTGATGCATAAAAATGGAAGATATCACGCTGATAGCAGTATCATTAGTCTTCTTTTATAACAAGTTAAATACCTGACTCAATAGCTTCAATAGCAATTTCAACTTCACTATCTGATTCTGGAATCAAATGTGTCTTCCGGCAAATCTCCTCCAGCTCCGAGCTCTTCTTCAGAACTAGTTCCTTCATTTTGCTTGCTTTCAACTCTTCCAGCCGAGAAACTTCTGCCTCAACCTACATGATCAATTTACTTTTCTTTCAATTCCCCAACGAAAAACATGTCTCTGATCATAACAGACATAATTACCATGAGGAAATAACAAACCGTAAGGTCGAGATGACTTGTTCAAAATCACTAAAACTCACATAATTGATGAAGTCCACAGAAAGCATGTTGGCGCCCGTTATCTCGTGTTCTGAAGCAGCTATGTTACCGGTAACGTTTTGAAACATCTGTTGTTCTTCAATAGGTGTGTCCATCAAGTTCCAAAGCTCCAACATTGAAGTCGCAATATCTTGGAGCTGCCACACTTTGAAAGGTAAATAGGTCTACAACTTAAAGAAGAAAATGATTTTAAATTAACTGGAAACTATATTAAAGCATTACTTACCCTCTGCATCCTCTCTATTTTAGCCTCTCTCAATCGTAGTATTGTAGCTCCCAACTGCTCAATAGTATCATTACTTATGTTCTTCATACCTTCAGAATCATTACCTAAACTAGGATGAACCTCATTAGCTACTTGCTTGAAATCTATACCAAGCACCAAGCACAATGAGTTCAAAGTATTCAGGAGGTCCAACACATGCTTCAAGCGATCACTCTGCATGTGAAGAGACACCAAGAGAAGTAAGAGAAGAACTTTGGAAAGAGCACTTAGAAAAATTATTTTACTTTTTCTTTCTGATGTTCCAGCAGCTCTCTGTGCAATTCTTCAAGCTTTCTTAAAGACAAATCAGTATCATCCACAACTGTGCTGGATGAACTATGCTCAGAGGATGTATGTATCTCATTTGATATCTTCTGAATGTGCTCTAGAACTTCAACGAATTGATTCCTTCTCTCACATTTCCTTTTCCTCATCTCCTCTAGTTGTTGAAGAATAGCTCTGAGTTCTTCCTTCAAGCTTCCAGTGTTTTGATTAGACTGAAAGGGAGCAATTGCAAATGTTTTTTAGTTTCTAAATTAAGATTCAATCTTTTAAACTTCAACAACATTTCTACATTTTCTAGGTCTGACATTTAGGTCTAAGCATGTTTCAACTGTCATGCACCTATTACAAGACCTGGGCGGCAAGTTGCATCAGATTCGATTGGGTTCAGGTCTCATTCGTCAGTGACTGTTAATTGAACATTCTATGTTCAATAGGAATTGCATATTCTATGTAAGCCATTCTTCCTTGTTTTTGTTTTTTTTCTCAGTCATCAGTGATTGTTAATTGCATATTTACGACCAATATTAATTGTACATTCATTATTCATACTAGTAACAATGCAAAATTATCATTATGCCTATTTCCATCAAGCACTAAGCAGCATATCATAGTTATTCACACTTTTCCAAAACTGCACTTGAATTTCCCAAAATCCTCTTCACCTTTTACATGACCTAACCTATAACAAATTGAGGTTCAAATGTGTCACCTGAAATAGAATAAAATTGTACAATTTTCCAAATATGTATTCAGCCAGAACTGAAACTAACCTGCCTAATATGTACCGGTCTCTCTCCCATCGCAGAGCAGAGAGCTGCAAGCTCTGCTTCAGAATCAGCAATTGTTTGTCTCAATTGAGCTCTACATCGGTTCGCCTGATCTACCTTTCTTCTGTATATTTCTAGACATTCTTGTTCAAGCTCAAGCAACATTTTATCCCTTTCACCTTCAGACTCCCCAACTTCATCCCATATTATCTGATTTTACGAATAAATCAGGAATTTATAAGATTGATGTCAAGATGAGGACAAGAAATTCACCAATGTCTTTGTGCAGGGAAAAGAAAGGAAACAAGAAATGAATCATTGAGAAGCTAGGCATAAAAGGGTCCATGGGAAAACCTGGAGTTCATATAGAAGAGATCCACATGTTGATTCCACTTGCAAAAGTGGGTCGTTTTGGACCTTAGACATGTTAAAGTAGTTATACCTGCCAATAACAAATTTTCTCTATAAGCCGTTCTGAACTATATGCACCACAGAAATAGCACAACACTAAATTGATCCAACGAAAAGCAAAATTAGATTAACTTTAGTACCGAGAACCTTAGACCGCGAAGACAATTCTTGAGATGCAGAAATTTTGATGAAAATAATGAATATGATGCGTAAAAGGTTTATCATGTTGATGAACAAGCTCTGTTTACAGAAATTAAAAGAATATTAAGCCAGTTTTTCCTTTGCTATATCAACATAGAAGATTTTACCACAGTTTTTCCTACTACATCTTTCATTTAGTTTTACATATGAAGGATAAAATGCAGGTTTGAGCTGCTTAATCAAGTAAACCTTTGCAAAAACCCATTTTCAGCTCCCACAGCAAGGTTACCGGCTATTAAGTTAAATTACATGTCAGAGATATTTCTTAGTCATAAAAACCTATGTCAAAGATTATAAAAAGATGGGCATTTAGTTGCAAATCTGTGATAGCGTATCCTAAAACAATTTACCTAAAGCTGTTATTGCCCGGACTAGCATTACCAAATACCAATTCCCCAGAATAGCATTACCAAATACCAACACAAACCCTAAATCCTCCTCCAATGATTCGTTTCTGAGGGCAAATGCTTCCAAAATCAAGAGGCGTAGCTAGATCGAATCAAAATCGAATTTAATTCGAATCAAAGGCACAGTTTGGTAGCTTGGAAAATCTAGGAAAAATAACCAAAGCCACCTACATTTCCTTTTTTTTTAGTTCCCTAGGAAACAGAAACATCAACACGCAGGGGCGAAACTGATTTAACTATGTCACGAGAACCCAAAATTGGGCAAATATATGGCTCTCAATTCTCATTGTCTTTCGTTTTGCTCTGATTTGTCATCAATGAAACACATTTTCGATCGAAACAATTCGGAGACTAGAAACAAACCTGAAAAAAGCGATCGCCCTCCAATTGCTTCCACAAATGAATGAATTGTCAGATTGAATAGTATACGAAGACAAAATCTTTTGTTGTCTGAGGAAGGTGTTTGAGGGATCAGGTCTGAATTTCACGAGGATAAAGCATAAGCCGTTTAAGAATTCGACCGTTGAGAGCGTGCATTATAGGGTTTTATTACGAAGGTTGGGGCGTTGAGGGAACGAAGAGAGATTTGAATTTCGAGAGCGGAAAGACACAACTGATGGAGAAGAGGACAAAATCATAGCGGTTTGAAAATTTTACCCCGACGTGATAGAAAAATCAGCGGTGGAAACGCAGTCGGACTCAAACAGTTGTCGACCCTACATTCTATGCCTTCACTTATTTTTGCTTTTATTAGTTTTGGGACCCAACAAAATAATGGGTATTTTTTTCTCTTAATTGGATGGGTTGTTTGTTATAAGTTATTTTTAAAAATTAACTTTAAAAATAGCTTTTTTAAAAAATGTGATTAAATATAAATAATTTTTTTAAGTCATTCACTCAAACATAATTCAAAAAAAATCATAAGCATAAGTTATAAATTAGTGAATAAGATACGTCTAAATATTCACTATAAAAAGTTTATTATATTATTATACTAGTCCTTAGGCTGAGCTGAACCCAATCACATGGCTCTCAAAAATCTAAAATCCCCTTCAAAAAAATTTTTAAAAAATAATGGGAAGAGAGAGACAACACATTACCTGCATTACCTTTGTTTTGATATTGCTGATAGGAATGTTCGAACCAACTTATATACACCTTTACTAATCATCTTCCCTATCCGGTCAAGACATGTAGAGCACTCCACTTGAAAAACTCAAAGAAAAAAAGAATTGAAATCACAGGTAAAATTAATCAAATATTAATGGTAATTCAAAAGCAGCTCTTAATTTTCTTTCCATTGGCATACAATGATGGAGCCGAAAAAGGAATTGCCGTAAGATCTCTTCGAATACAATTGCTCTTTATAATTTTGAAAAACAATAATTACAAGGTTCGTGTGAACAAAATTACCCTTTTCAATTACAGAAGCACAAGAATGGTGACTCGTTAACAAGAACTATGTGTAAAACTCAGGAATGAAAGCTATGGCTACCCTCAAATTCTCTCCTAATTATTTCAAGCACCAGCTCATTCCATGTATCAACTGGACCTGGCATGCACCAGTGTAAGCAATCCTGCGGTGGGGGCTTCCCGTCAGGGCCACGTTTTGTGATCTTATTCGGGTCAGGGCTCCTATATGGCCCCGGATGCCCGTCATGGCGGTAACCAAAGGCCTCTGTAACGTCCATCAGCTTCAATTTTGATCTGTTTGTCACCTTCTTAATCGCGCGGTTAAAACCTGCCACCTGTTTCTCGTGCATTATATTTGTAAACCCATTTTCAACTAGCTCTTCATCTAAAGCAGGTTTTACCTTTCCCGTGCATGATCCTCCCGTATTCCAGGCCCCGCTCTCGTAATGATCAGGAGAAAATGAACGTACAATGGTCAGACCGGTGAAATTTGGATGTGTAACAATGGCACTGAGAATTGTTTCAACAGAGGTTCCAAAAGCCTCAATGTTGTTAACTTTCTTTGGGCGAGACTTGTCTGGCCACCACAACTGTCCTCCCACAATCTCATTGTTCAAGATATAGACTGATTGCTTAGCAAACCAGTGGCCAGATGAAAGGACAACCACATCAAAATTTGGGATGAATTCCATGAAGCCCTCATCAGGTGCATCAAGGTGGAGCTTGACCACACCCTCTGGGATAGAATCAAACGGCTCAGATGTTTGATGGACAAGCCATGAGGACCATATTCGGGCGACCAATGTAGACGTTGATCTGAAATAGTAACGTTGCATTCTCCTGTTCCCACGGTTTGTTGGAACTTCAACCTGAAAATATCCCGAAAACATGAAATAAAATCATTAGGTTTAATGCACATAGCAAACTCTCGCAAAGTGGTTAAACCTTACAGAGATAAATCCAATAATCAGCCAGTGTGCACCACACCTATGTGAAGTGTATGTCATATTTTGCGCCTGTAACTGGACAATACTGAAGGCCCGGGCTACTGCTGTATACAGTGTCGTATCTGAGACTAGCATAGACTATGCTTTTCCTTTGTATTTGATGGCCAGAGGCAAAATTTAAAAATAAATGAAAATGAAAAGATCTTTATTACTTGCCAAGCATCATACGTCAATCTAATATCTCCATTCAACACTAACAAACTGCACTATACTTTCAAATTTAATAAAAGGACGTCCAACTTGAACAATGCCCTTTATAAGCCTGAGCAAAGTAAATATGAACCAAGCCATGTGATTTGACCAGAAAGCTGACAGTACAGATTCCAGCCAAGTGCATGTCTCTACCAAGCCAGGGGGACGGGCCTAACTTACAACCATAAATGTAGGCCATGTAGAGAAATTGTTAGTACTCATATATAATTTTAAGTCCTTATTTTTGCAACCATAAATTTTAACTAATATTTTAACAACCTAACCCTATGTCTACACCCATTCTTGTTCTTTTACTTGAATCTCTAAACTATGCATGTTTTCTTCGTTGTAGTTTGTCCAATTGAGTATAAGAAACAGGAATTGCATCTCTCTATTTCTAACACCTCTAGTCCACTTCCAGTTCAATAACAAACCATGCAATTCAGCTAAAACTTAAAGTGACATGGAAGCAGCCTGAATAATAGTGAATGATTCAGCTAGAAGTAGAATGGAAGTTTTATCAAATTTGAGAGGATCTTTCAGCAAAGAAACACCTTGCAGCCCATTACTTAAACTGAACTAACTAACCCAAGCGAATCTTTTACAATTTCTCTCCACTTTTAAATCCAAAATCGGTAAAGTATATGTAAAACTCTTGCCTCTAAAAGGACAAATTATTTCAAACAAATCTAATTAAACGATCATTCTCACATTTGAAAGAGTATGCTGTTCAGTCATATGTACATTATTGCAATTTAGTGCTCTTAAGACGAATAAAGAACTGGACTATGTAAAAAATTCAGTAACCAATCAAAAAGTCAAATAAAGGCAACCAAAGTCTGCTTTAACTGGTTTGGGGCAAAATTGCTCAAACAGCAAAACTGCATCCTGCCTTACTAGCAAACTGGATGAAAATTTTATAATTCACATAGGCACATTGTGGAATTAGAGGGAAAAGATCCCTTCTCAGAATATGGTTGGGGCATTGACCACTTCTGCCAACAACCAAACACCAATTTGTGCAGCATTACATTCAAAGGGTTATATCACTATAGAAAGCTTTCATACTTGCCTGCCAAAGGATGCACAATAGTGATTCCATCTGGTTCCGAGCAACTGAGTCACCAATGAAAGCTAATGTCTTCCCTCTCATTAACTCTAGAAATTTTTTGCCATCAAATCGTGGAAGGTCACACTGGGCAGGCTTCCATCGCCAACTTTCATAGTCTTTGTCAGGCCTCCCATTTCCCTGGCAGTTCTGTGTCTGAGTCAGAACAGGGCATGAGTTATTTGTGTATAATGGTCCAGATGAATCATATACCCATTTTCCATGGTACAAATCACAGCCTAAATAGTTGTCAAGAAAAAAACACAATGTAAGAATTTTAACAAAAATATTCACATACAGTAAAAACTAGCATACTGCCAGAAAATAAAGATTCACTCTTATGGCAAGGTGTTTACAATTGAACTAACGGGGGAAAAAGCAACAAGTTATGAAGAATGAAATAGTTCCAATTAGGGCCCGGTAATAAACATAGAACTTCAAAAAAAAAAAAAAGAGGCTCAGCATGCACAATTTTCATGCTTCAAAAACTCATAACAAGATGCCCAAAAGATGAACAATGGAAATTGTGAGCCCAATAAGAGCCAAGCCCAGAGAAGACCAGCCAAGGGAAGTCGGCAAAATGATGCTGACTTAGCAAGCCGGACCCAAGCCGATCAGATGCTAGGTCCCAAAGGGGCTGACCGAGCGATCGCCCACCTCAGATCAACGTTGGAAGTTATAAGAGAGGCAATTGCCAGAAGAGATGGACGAGTACCCGACAAATCTCCAAATCGGCATAGAAGGAGGAGGACGAATTCAAGAAACACGAGCCCCCCTGCCGCACGTGTGACTGCCAGCCATGCTTCCAATACAGGGCACTACGCGGACTGACAAGAAGATCGGCAACATGGGAGAAGTCGAACACTAGTAAGAGATTAGGCAAGGGCCGATCCAAAGCAAAAAAACTAGGACCAATTGTTTGCATTCCATGGTCGAGATAGTTGTCGCCCTTCTTTAACAGTTTCTAGTCTATATGCTCCCACGCCGACTTGGGACACAATTCTGTAGGGACCTTCCCAGTTAAAGCCAAGCTTCCCATTTGTTGAATTCTTCGGCCCAAAGAGAGTCAGTGTATTTTCATTGTCTTCTTCTCTTGCAGATTGTTCGCACTCGTCAATTTGGTTTGAGAGTTCAACCAGACCTTACTAAAAATTCCACCTATAGAAACTATCAAATTACAAGTCATAAGGGAAATAACATTAAGTTCGTATGAATATATTTCATCAGCAGACAGGACTACTATATATATTGGCTCAAAAAAAATCAGTGAAAATGTATCAGCCTGTGGCCCTGTACTTGGTTCCTTATTGCTGATGGTAAGATCACAATTCCGTGAAGCACCAAAATGTGTCATTTTCGAGACTAACATCTTGCGGAAGCACTCCTCTGTGCAAATGCATTTTAAGAGCAGCTCTTTTAGACAAATACGAAATCCAGAAATTTTTCTGCATTTAGTTCACAACAATGGGAAACTTCTTCCATCACAGTTCTTGTTGCAATATCCAAATAACAAATCATCATGCCAAGTTTCTCAAGTTACATCTATCCATTTATCAATGTGCGGTTAGTAAGCAGGCAATAAATTCATCCCAATTACAAATGTAGCGTGAGGCTAGATTAAAAAACCTACCCAGAATGAATTAAGTGATTGTTATCCAAGACAACAAAGCGCATGTTCAGTCAACTATTATAAGCAAATAGCATAAGCAGAGGAGTATAATCACATGTGCCTACAGATTATGTATGTTTACTTTCTGAAATCACTTAATATAATATCCGCATTTGGAAAGGTTGCAGAAGATTCTCTGGCTACCCTAAAAGGCAACAGGAGAAATGAGTAAAAGTCACGACAAAAGAGCATACGTGGCATAAGATGCTTCTTTTAAAGCTCAATCATGAGGTACTCTATTTGTGATAACTATGTTTGGTATACATTGTATGCAAAGTGTTAATCTATCAAGAAACAACGTATACATAACATGAGTGAAACAGAAATGAAAATCATCTAAGAAAGAAGACAATGGACCAAAAAATCAGTGACATTACTAACTAGTTAGAGGTAAAATCAGTACATTAATCGTCCCTAAATTCTGCAGCAAGCAATAGATATAATGAGAAGTATGATGTCAATCTTTAATTTACACATTGTTCCAAAATATTCTGTACTTATTAATAGAAACCCTGGTTAGAACTCGTATTGAACACTTTCAAGTTTTAAATGTTTGGAAGCCATCTGAGACTTGAGCAAAGTCTTAAAAGAACAAAGTCACCAATCACGTTGGATAAAGAGAATTACATAGAAACAAGCATATAACAAGCAGTGCATCCTTCAAAAACAAGGAGGCAACTAAGCAAATGCAATTTTTAATGGTTCGAGAAGGTAATGAATACGAAGTGTACATATTCAAGAGGTTCCAAATTTCGATAGAATCTTGCTCAGCAGTGTCCAGCCTTTTCTTTGTGCAAATGGTGACATGCAACATCACTCAATGTGGGACTTCACAATTGATATGTAAAGTGGCAAACCTATTTAATCAATTTTGGATGATCTGAACCTCTTGTCTTAGTACTGATGAAAGAAGTAGTTGAACTAAATTCTATTCATCATCCACATAAAATAGCAAATAGATATGTAAAACTTTGAACCACTTGTAAAACATGGTTGCTGGTCCAACTTATGTCTGTTCAACAGTTTAAGTGATCAAAGATAGTACACAGCCAAGACATTATTGATCACATTTCCCAACTTTGGTTAATAAGAAAAACAGCTGACCAGATTTTTTGCAAAGTAAAGCCCATATATGGCACCAACCAATTATTGAGCTCCTTTAGGAAGACTAAAATTTGAAAAAAATAACAAAGATTACACACCAGAAAAATTATACTACTCCTTACAGCCATGAGAGAGAGAGAGAGAAATTTCAAATGTCTTGGTAACAGTCTTCCAGGACCCTTATCATCATTTTTTAGAACTTTTGAAATATGCTCTTAAATTTGTAGGAAAGTAGTAAATGAATGACTTAAGTAAGAGAAAAGCAAGGTAGTAAAACCATAAATACAGACTAATAGACTCCAGCGTCTAGCCAAAAGGAGAAAAAAAAGAAAAGGGACAATCAATGATCCCCTTCAGAATTAAGTAGTAGCAATAACAACTTACTGTTATAAACCCATAAGTAATTTAAGTAACGTTCCTCAAAGCTTCTGAGTGTCTATATATAAGACAAAAATTGTGTACTAAAGGACATGAATAGTTGAGGAGGTCAACAGGGTATATTTCTAACAACAACGATAATACATAAATATGATATAAAGGAAAGAGAATATTTGGTGGTACCTGAATCAACAGAACCACTCTGACTTATGTCACCTGTTGCAGGAGATAAAGGTGACCCAGCCATTCCTGGCAGTATACTACTGGAACTATTTAGTAAACCTGAGGAAGGAGTTCTAGCGTTTTCAATGCCCTTCATAGCACTTGAAAATGTAGAATTTCCAGTGCCCTCTTCCCCTTGTTGGTCCACTGACTCCTTTGTCTCCAATACCACCAAGGGACCAGGAGAACTCATGCTTTCTTTCCTTTGTGGAAAATTTGATAAGTCATTTGCATCATGAGAAGTCTGGTTTTTATGCATCACACCTCCGCTGCCATTATGGTAAGTTACATTTACAGATAGGCCATCAACTAATGTTGACGAGTCTGTCTTCTCATAAGAATCCTCAATTCTGGTACCATCATGTTGAGAATGACTAGCAGTTTCATTGAACCCTGACATCACTGAATCCAATTTCCTCAAATCTTCATTGCCATCATTGAGAGAATCATCAATTGTATTATTGCCCCAAAACAATGAGTCAAATTGATTCAAATGATCAACACCGTAGAAGTACCCACGAACAGTAGACCCAATTGGTTGCGAAACCAGATACAATGAAGCAAGAACTAGAAAGACTGCTAGTCCACACACTGAAACTGCAATTGATGAGAGGGTCCTTGGATAGGCAGAGATTGTTGGATCTCCTTTAGGTGAAGCTAAATTCATGGCTGTCCAGATCAAGTATATTTTACAACATTCACACACAAAACATGGGCCTTCTGAAACTACTGTGACTTCCTAAGATCTCACTCCAAATCGCAAATCTCCCAAACATATGAGTAACAAAACTCTCGGTTCCTGCTTGCACAAATAATCACAAAGCTTAATTGGCCACAAGTTTGATCTTAAAGTTCCTTCTGTTCTCTTAAGATGACTCGCAATAAACAATACTTTCCATAATTGCTTCTAACAAGAAGCTACTAATAAATTCCAGTGCTTTATTCACTCTAAATCTCCAAATGTTTCCTTTATATCCTCTGAATCTCCTACAGATGGTTTAAATCCAGTGCGTTATCACTGTAAAAAATATACCCACCAAAATCTCAAAAACTTAGAATACGAAACAACTAAGAAGTTACACATGAACGCAAATCAAACAGAAAAATGAAAACAAAACAATTATCAATGCTAAACGCTCCGTTTGATTGCTGATGTTAGTGTAATATGTTAGTGGTAATGTTAGTGTAATAGTATATCCAATCCCACATTGGTTAGGAATATTTTCTCTCCATCCTTTGTTGTGTTATAAATAGGACCAAGATGTACATATCTAAATCATGCAATAGAGAACTCTCTCTTTCTCTTTTTCCCTTCTACTAATTCTAACATAGTATCAGAGCCAAAGGAAAGTATACTCTATGATTGTCCTTCAAGGGATCTTCCACTTTAGAACTCTCAAAGTTTTTCTCTTCCTTTGAGCCAAAGGCAAGTATGCTCTGTGGTTGCCCTTTGAGGGATCTTTCACATCAGAACTCCTAAGGTTCTCCTCAATCCTCCGACGCTCCTCTGGCCATCCTCTGACACCCCTCCGACGTCCCTCTGACCGTCACGGTTGACGTCAGCCTGCTGTTAACCGACCCACCAACCGCAGCCGCCACCAATCGCCATTCGATTCACACCAGCTCGGTCTAGCCGCTACCCGATTCATTCCAACCCTTATTTTCAACCAGTTTGAGGTCATGGATCGTTCTGAGGTTGCCCAACCTATCTCTCTTCTCCTTGGGGGCAACAACTATATCCCATGGTCCCAAGCTATGTCCAGTTTTCTCAAAGGCCACAAGTTATAGCGGTATATCACTGATGAGATCACGGAACCTATCAAAGACGACAATGAGAGCAATGATAAATTATGTGATCGTCTTGTAGAATGGGAGAGTAAAAATCATCGCTCTCAATGTCGTCTTCGACAGGTTCCGTAATCTCTCCAATGAGATACCACCATAACTTGCAGCCCTTAAGGAAACTAGACATAGCTTGGGTGACTCCTTTATTTCATGGCACGGCAAGAAACAGACTCTTACTGCTTGATCTAGTACAGAAGCCGAATATCGTGCTCTAGCTGATACTGTCTAGGAACTTCTTTGGCTTCGCTGGTTGCTCAAAGATCTCGGGGTTGTACACTCTACTGCTACTATCATATTTTGCGACAATCGGAGTACTATTCTCATTGCTCATAATGATGTCTTTTATGACCGCACTAAACATATTAAGATTGATTGTCATTTTATTTGTCAACATTTGGCAAGCAATACTATTCATCTTCACTCTGTCTCTTATGCCGATCAGACTGCAGATATATTCATCAAAGCCCATCCTCCTGGCCGCTTTCAAGATCTGATTTTCAAATTCAAGTTGACTTCAACCTTACCATCCATCTTGAGTTTGAGAGGGATGTTAGTGTAATATGTTAGTGGTAATATTAGTGTAATAGTATATCCAATCCAACATTAGTTAAGAATGTTTTTCCGCCATCCTTTGTTATGTTATAAACAGAACCAATATGTCAGTATAAATAGAACTCTCTCTTTCTTTTTCTCCGTCCTACTAGTTCTAACAGCTGAGATAGAGTGAAACAGAAAACAATCACAATATCTTGATTTTCCAATTAGAACACTGGGGAAACTCGACCTCACTCTGGCTTTAATGAGTAAAAATTCTCGATTAATGCAATTTGAAAGGATGAACAATTATTTTCTTACAGTTTCACCGTTCTCGCAATAGGCATAAATTTAGTACCAGGTTTTCCAAATTATAAATGACAAATACACAAAAGATAAGAAGTTTCATATATACAGGGATCACTGAAACCCGTACCTTTTATATAGAAATCAAGCTCCAGAAGCATCTAATTGTCTTCAGATTTCGCATCGAATAGCAATGTCTGGAAAAGGGATTCAATGTTCTTTGCAAACATGAGAAATCTAGTGATAAATATGGATGTTTTGTGGTATGCATCCCTCGCGAGGTCGTAATTACAGAATTAATAAGTAGGTGAACGTCTCGGATCGGAAGATTACGACTTGACGAGTTAATTATTGGCACATCACAAGAGGAATTGACCATATGATATGATATGGATTTGCAGGGCTCCGAAATACGAGGAGGCTTTCAAGCTTCTTGTACAAGCTCTCTCGACTAGTTTCTTCCCGTACAGAGACAAGTGAGGAGAGAAAAGGCAGAGCGAGAGGAAGAAACTTGTGCAGAAGTAATTGTGGATTAAAGTATTATAAGAGGTTTAAATTAAATTTATGATTCTTTTTAATTGTGTTTGACCTTTGTTAAAAAAATAATTATTTAGGCCTAGTTTATGTTTGATTTTGCCTTTAAAATAAGTAATTTTCTCAAATTAGCTTAAACTTATGGGTTATAATTTTTTTAAAATATTGTCCAAACACCCCCTTTAATAAAGTATGGCTTAAACTTATAACTTTTTAAATTGTGTTTAATCGATCATAAAAAAACTTAAAAAAAATTGTTTATATCAAACAGTATTTTCTAAAAATATTATTTAAAAATTTTACTTTTTAAAACGAGCTTATAGCTTATGAGTTGCTTATTTAAACAATGAGATTACGTGATTGGCTAACTAATACTATACATATAATCTTACAAGTTGATCTCTATATAAACTTTGTAACCCACGGTCATTCTTGCAAAGTATAAAATTTATTTAGTTTGTGTAAGCTATGAGTAATCCATTAACACAGAATAAAAAATATATATAGTATAAAAATTTAATTCCATCGTTTATTAATTTGACCCCCCAACAGCAAGGGCATAAAAGCAGAGGTAATGGGATCACATCATTTGAAAGCGAAATTGTCATGCTTAAAGATTTATAATTTCCTACAATTTGGCCAATTTTAGTCACTAACCAATCAGGCTATGAGCTCAGTGATTTAAGCTCCAATCCATCACACCTTTTGTCTCTCCAAGTATATAAGTGAAATACTAATCTTTGCATGAATAATAGTGATATAGTGTAGAAAAAAATGTTAAATCTCACACTTTGTATAACAAAATATAAAATGTTAAATTTGTGCTCTTTAGATTACATATCAACAACAACCAGGTTACAATCAACATTTTTACTCTTACTTTTACTTTTTTATGAATAAAAAAATATAGAAAAACATATTTTCCATTTGTTGGGGCAATAATCATGAATTGTAAAAAATATCCTCATGTGATTATGTGATAAATCAAATATTTGTAAATAAAAATATTATTCTAAAATTTATATAACAATTGCCCGGACTAAAATCAAAAGTTACAATGACAGTAAGACCAAAAAATTAGTCTCTAAATCAAGCAACATTAATGTCGAAACACAAGCATGTAAATAATTACTTAAATTTTACCCAATTTTTTTGCCCAAATTTACTCTTTAACAGAGGGTTTCCAATACATAATGAAGCATACTAGTGTTTTTGGATCAACATTTACCTTTGTTCAAACCAAGGAATCATGGCCTTGGACGGCTATGTTCATAACCCAAAGCATTGGAGATAAAAAGGCTGTAAGTTGATACTAATTAATAAATTACTATATGGAGTTGGTTGAAAATGGACATCTTAAGCATGTGGGAGTGGACCCAATGGTGGATCAGGTGAAGCAATAAATGGAGTTACAGAAATGTCCTTATTTTAGTAAATTACATTGCTAGATGGCTTTGGTGGTCTAAGACTCTAAGTAGCGTTTGGGAGCGTGCGAAATGAACAGTTAAATGGAAGGGAACTCAATGTTTTATTGGCTTATGACATCGCCTTAGGGGCAGGCATGGACAAAATAACTGAATTTTTTATAATTAAACAAATATAGCTTTTTTGAAATTGCTTTGGTTGGAACTTGGGATCTATAAGATGTTTTGATTCAGTTATTCAGTTATAGATTTTACAATGGACATACCAAGTTGAAAAGCCAATGAGGTGGATCAAGATTATTTTTACTTCTTTTCAAATAAACAGGTCATATCTCTTTATTTATTTATTTTTATTTTTACTAATCAAGTGTTCGAATCAGTTTGAGCCTTGCGTGCACCTCGACTAATTTCAGAACATGTGCAATTCCCTTGACCACTAGGCCAACTCTTGAGTTTAGACCATATCTCACACATTATAAGACCTACATTGAATCTTGTTTGAAATGATTCAGTTCCATGTGATGATTTGTTGAAGTTTGACCCATGTAATATTATAATTATACAGTGTATTTAGGTTGCCACATACCATCTTCATTAATCCGAAAAAGATAAAATTGGAAAAACAGTTGCCTTGTCTATTTGGGACATAAGCTATCTTTTAAATATGCACATGTTTAAACATTGTAAATGAAAATATTGTACACTTTATACAACTAGACAAATATATACTTATGTGTCATCAGAACATGCGTTGTCATTTGCCTTATGTTTAAACCACGGCATAGCATCAAAGAGTTAAAATTAACCTAATAAACGGACTCCAACTACTTTTTGTTTTCTTCCCAAAATTATTAATGCAATACATTAAGTTTACATAGTTTACAAGCTCGTAGTCAATTCTATGCATGAACAGTTGTAAGAAAATAATAATACTAATAGTAAAATATTGACTTATTCAATAATAATTATTTGAAATGATCCAAAAACTTATTTATATTAGTAGTGAATAGCAAAACATTTTATCAACCCATAAGCAACCCTATGGTGATATAATAGCGGGGTTTTTCCGTGTTACAAGGTGCTATCCACTTCTAAAAGAGGCTTCATTTCATTACACAACAAATTTTTATAATCAATGGAGAGAGAAAAATCTAGAAGGTTTTACTAATGGGCTATTGGTTCAATGGTAGAATCTCGTTTTTGGTAGGTCAAAGCTTGGGTTCGAGATCTCGTAACAGCACGTTGGGGCCAGCTTTGCCTACCTCAATCCCCCACTGCACTTTCTCAACAAAAAACCTTTGGTGTACTGTCTATAGTGGTAGACGGGTGGAGTGGTCGAACGGGATATTGTCTTGGCAGAGTGCCTTACCTGCACCCTTTCTTCTAAACAAAAAAAAATCTACAAGATTTCTTTTTGCCTAAATCAGGGTTATTTTTTAAACTTAATTACGAAACTGAGGTCATTTTAAACTTATTTATCCAACCTAAGTTGTCTGAGAAGTTGTTTTGAAAATATAACTTTAGGCTTAAAATACGACTTTAAGCCTAAAGTTGTGATTTCAAAACACAACTTTTATAAAAGTCCAGACAAATTTTAAACAATAAAAACTATAAGTTTATGCCTGAAGTCTGTGTTTTAAAATACAACTTTAAACCTAAAGTTGTGTTTTTAAATTACAATTTCTTAAACGACTTTAAATTTAATAAATAAGTTTAAAATCTAATTAATTTTAAAAACAACCTGATTTTGTTAAAAAACAAATACAGATACAGTAGTAGAATAGCCAAAACAACATAAATCTGGCCACCAATAAAATATCAGCACTTCCAATTCCACCTTCTTGTAGAAAAGCCAATGGATGTCCGTTACCTCATCCTTTGAAAACATAACTTTTTCGAAAGTTTGGACAAATTTTAAATGATAGAAACTACAACTTTATACCTAAAGTCGGTGTCTTAAAAATACAACTGCAAATCTAACGTTGTGTTTTTAAGTTACTAACTTCGCAGGTTTTAAAAGCAACCTGATTTTGTAAAAAGCAAATACAGATACAGTAGTAGAATAGCCAAAACAACATAAATCTTTTGAAATCCCTTCACGAAACCTAGGGTTTCTGCAAATTAATGGCCACCAATACAATATCAGTACTTCCAATTCCACCTTCTTGTAGAAAAGCCAATGGCTGTCGGTTACCTCATCCTTTGAACCTCAAACCAGACAACTTGGTATGTTCTTTAATCGGAAACAAGCTCTCAATCCGGCCAACCAATCCCTGGAATCGCGTTTCAAAGCACCGCCGGTCAACCGTCGCGACGGTCTTGTTCAGCCTCCCAACTGCGTAAGTTGAATTAGTGGTGTCCATACAAACAAAATTGTCTGAGAGGTGCTATTGCTGACAGTGGTTGATTCAATTTTGCAGGAAACCAGAGAGGGCTTCTTCTGAAAAACACCCCAAGTTAGCTTTATTTTTAACAGTTATGATTATACTCTTTTTTGCTTCTCACGAATTGAGGATTAGTTTGTGATTGGTGCTGTGGGTTCGGTGATGGTGTTTAGATGGTCAGCGAGGGCGATAAAGTCGTTTGCGATGGGCGAATTAGAAGCGAGGAAGCTCAAGTATCCAAATACTGGAACTGAAGCTCTTTTGATGGGCATCTTGGTTGAGGGTAAGTGATTTTATCTCTCTTTTACACTCATTTATTTGTTTAAAGAGGCACTTGCTTGCCACATTATCACACGATTTAGCTGCGTTAAGCAAAATTTGGAGCTATTTTATATAATTCAACCTTTTGGTCTATGTAATTTTTATGTTTCGTGTTGTATTTGTTTCACTATCAATGAAATTTAAAGACCAATCTTGCTTTAGCTGGCTTAATTACTAATGCGAATATTCATTACCTCACCACCATGGCATCTTGAAATTGAGAATGGATTGCCCCATGTGATCCACATTAGGTACCTGTTGTCAGGATGACATTGAAGTTTGATATTATTTGAAACTTGGGGATATCTGCAAATTTACTCATACAGCTAGAAATGAAAATGATAACTTTTTTTTTTGTAAATTATGTAAAGTTGGACTTATAGAGGGATTTTTAGAATGAAGTTACAGCATGCCACTTTTCAAGGGCCTTCATAATTGGTTTTAGATTTTCTGTAGTTAAGGTTGTACAAGATACTGCTTTTCATGTCCTTATTTGTGTTGTGTCTTCTGTTTCTTTGCAGGAACCAGTTTAGCTGCAAAATTTTTGAGGGCAAATGGAATTACACTTTTCAAAGTGCGAGAAGAAACTGTAAAGTTACTTGGAAAGTCTGACATGTATTTTTTTAGTCCTGAGCATCCTCCATTAACTGAACCAGCTCAGAGGGCCCTTGATTGGGCTGTTGATGAGAAACTGAAGTCAGGTAGTTTTTTGTCTTCTGTTGGATGTGATGATCTCCAACTTCCTGAATTGAAATTAGCGTATATTAGTATTATTTTCAATGTGTTCGAACTCTAATAATTGTCTAGGGCTTTGTACAAGGCAGTTGAATATTGGCTTGTTCTATTCAGTAGTAATTCAAAGTCCTGTAGGTTTGTGTGCCAAGCTATAACATTCAGCTTTTAGAGGATCATAGGAAATCAAATGCACTTCACTTGAAATAATTGCTGTATAACTATGAGAAATTTTTGGGTTGTCCAAGTTAAAAGTTATAAAAAAAAAAGGTCATATATTTTTGTTTAACATTATAATATTCCGAGCATGAGGTTTTTAGAAAGGAGGAAAGTTTGCGGAGAACCTCAAAGATGGGAATAAAACACTGATATGGCCCATAGATTAACTCCCCTAGATATATTCTTTGCTTTTACTCCATGCTTACTAAGTATTATGAGCATGACTTAAGTCTCGTTTTGATGGAAAACATAGTCAATCTTGCACTACGTGTTAGTCAATTGTAAAAACTAATTAGGAACAGATGTCCAACCTGCAAAACTTCTTACAGGGATTTATAGATTTCCAAATAAGTCTTGCGAGGTAGGAGACGCCACTGCCAACAACAAAAGAGGATAAGAGAGAAAACAGACATGACTGATGAATGTTTACTTTGGCTTTTTGTTCTTAAGAATTTGAACAGCTGGCAACGTTTTTTGCTCTAAGAAAGGTGAACATAAAATAGAATTTAGGAAACACTGAGGGAAGCAAGACACAACTGCATCTAACATCCACATTATAATTTTACATTTTTTCCACCCCCACTACTATTGTATCTTCACGTAGCAGGAACATTTGAGTTTGTAAGTATTGTTCCACCTAGTGCACCCTAAATTGTCCCCAGCCTCTCAGGGCCTTGCAAATTACCTTTACACTTTATTTTTACATTTGCCCACAATCTATTGGTTTTGTTCTGAATTTTTTAAAACAGTTCGGTTGAGAAAGGAAAAGATCTTTAGAAGATGGGAAATTTATGGTTGTATGGTAACTCCTAACCTTCCTGCCTTTGTACATTTAAGATGACTTCCAGATTTCGAGCTTTCACTGGCATTTCTTTAACTGATTCCAAACTAAGTGTGAATGGTTTTTCAATTGACTGGTTCTCATCATGGTGGGTTGTTGCATTGGTTTCATCACTTTAGTGTTGCGGGGGCCATTTGTTAGGAAATCAGATTAATGGCTAAGGCCCTTCAGGGAGGATCCTTGGGTGTGCTTAATATTTTCCTGTGCTCATCATCTCAGTCTCTACTAATGCTTCCTTATAACTAAACAAAGACATAGAACTCAAATCTATGGCTTGGCTTTTCCTTGATCCTTACTTCAGTTATTTTAGTCGGGTTATTATGGGACTAAACTCCAGTTATTTTAGATGAGTTTATTATTGACTACACTTAATACAAGTAATTACTATCTTAAAAAATTTCCAGATAATTATTGACATAATTGTGAGAAAGTTATTTGAACTTTGAAAGGGTATTCCCATGAATATACGGGGAGAGTCTAAATATTACTAAGTGAAGTGTCGCAAACTTTAAGGCACAGAATATTCAAAAAGCTCCAGTGCTAAATTATACCGAGTGAAGTGTCGCAAACATTAAGGGACAGAATATTCAATAAGCTCCAGTGCTGAATTGTACTGAGTGAAGTGTCGCAGACATTTAGCAACAGAATATTCGATAATCTCCAGTGCAAAATCAGCACAATACCTTGAATGTGCATAGCAAGATTCAGATTTCATCCGTGCTACAGGAGAATGCAGAAACCATGGTTTTCAGACTATAAGTTTTGTGAGTAATGTTGTAGTTATGCGCATATGGAAATGGTCAAATGTATTAATCTCCTTACAAAAAACTTTAACCTCGAAGGGATGCGATGAATATTTGAAACCACTCTCGAACCATCACACGGATTCCGAACCTTTTGCTTCTGAGGTAGAAAATTCTTCCAATGTGAATACTTCTCTGGGAGCAAACATAATGTCTTTCTATTGCCTTGGGTAAACTTGGTGGGTTTGTGCTAAGTGTGGGATTATGGCGACAACTTCCTTTGAAGAAATAAGGTGAACATCCAATGAAAAACTCCTTGGAGATCAGGTGGTGATAACCTCCATTCTATGACCTCAATATTGATCTATTGTTCGATGTTTTTGTCTGAGAAAATAATAATGCTTTAAGAGATTAACCTCTGGGTTTGTTTGATTACTAACTATATCTAATTGCAAGTGTTTAGCAAATGCCATTCAATGGCTAGTACTGTGTCTTTTGTGGGTTACTTTATCATATTATACATGATTTGTGTCTTAACAAGCCAATGGACATGCTCTAGATGAAATTCTACAGTTCTTGAATGCTGTGCTTGTGTCCAATTTTTGGGCTGTACACTGAATTAGGGTTGCTGAAGTAAAAGAATTTCATTGGCCTCTCTTATCCATTATATCATTGACACCATTGATCTATGTCATGACTGTCATGTGAAATGCAGCTGAAAGCGGGGAAATAACTACAACTCATTTGCTTCTTGGGATTTGGTCAGAAAAAGAATCAGCAGGTCATAAAATAATGGCTGACCTTGGTTTTGATGATGAGAAAGCTAAAGAGCTTGCCAAATCTGTAAGTTATGTTCTGGGGTTCTCAAGCCATTAGCTTCCTCAACATAGTAATGACACTGTACCTGTTTTATGCAGATGAATGAAGATATAGTTTTGAGCTTTAAGTAGGGACTGGGAAAAGTTTTTGAGTGTGTGATCTGCCTGTTGCCCAGGGACCTTCTCAAAACAGCTGCTGAAAGATACCTGACTTTTAGCGAAGTAACTGCTATTGAAGAAATTGTAGAGGATGCTGAATTTTGCAATTCTTTGTATAAGCATTTTTAAAGTAGTTCAAAAGGCAGCGATGGTAATTGCTGGTAGCAGTTGATTATCTAGCTAGTGTGTGGGGTCTCTTCTGTTTTTTTATACTCCCTTTTTCCAAAAACTGGTAGAATCTGTGCTTACTTTTTAACAGACAACAACATTTCAAATTCCGAATTTTTTTTGGAACTTATTGAAGTGCTTTAGTGGTTCATGGAACTGACTTTTTAATTGCCTTCGGCAATTTTCTCACTGCATCCATATTGTTTCAGATGTTTTGAAGCGGCAGGAAGTAATTTAAATGATGAATGAATAGGCGGAGGATTTGAGACTGGAATCATCTTGTTTTGCTTTGTAGCACTTAAAAAGAGGAAACTGCTTATTCGCATATTGTGTTTTTCTTGGCACCTAAAGCATTGAAGTTCCATGATTTTTCTTCAATATGCATAAGCAATTAACATGGTTTTTAAAGCATGGTCACATGGACTCTTGATGCTTCTTAGATGTATCAATCTTGTTTGAATATATATATATTTTTTTGTTTTTGGGTACACTAGGGGTTTTGCAGCTTGTTCGAAGAGGCTCATAATATGGAGAAATAACACGGAGAGTAAAATTAAACAAACAAAAATAAGTACTTCTCCTGTACTTCCTCGCGCTTTATTTCATTTTCACAAGTTTGAAGCTAACCCTTAACCCGAGGAAAACGTGTGCTGACTATCATTTTTTTGGGATTAATTCCATCAAGACCTTCTAGGCTATGTTTGGTTTTTATTTTACTCTATCTATCTTCAAAATGGTACACCCACGCTCTTTAATTTTGTGTTTAATGCCAATTTTATCCTTCTGCGTGTATTCTGTTACAAAAGCCAGATAAAATATAATAATATGACTTGCACATGAGTAGCTTAGCTTAATTTATTCCCAAAATATCCTTTCATTATAGATAAACTAATTTAGTTGTGAGACCCTAACTTTTAATTTCTTCGGTAAGTAATGATAGTATTGCATGGTTAAGAGTTATATACATTAACATTTATGTAAAATAAGTTTAATTTGACTTAAATTACCTTACCGATAAGAATTGACACCTAGGTGTAAGACATGATGGGGAAAACAAAACTAAGGGTTTTACCTACCTAGTTGAAGAGATAGTGAAAAAAATAAAACAAAACAAAAAAAAAAAAAAAAAAGAAAAAAGAAAAGTGAGAGTGATAGAATAGAAAGAGACGGAAGAGAGATAGAGATAGAGAGAGAAGGAGAGAGATATAGAGAGAGAGAGTTGCAAAGAGAGAAAAACAGAGAGGGAGTACAAGAGGAGCTGCTACAGTGCCAGAATAGGCAAATTTCAGGTATGAAAATTCGTATCTTGCTGTAGATCAAGCTATAAGTGGATAGATCTTGAAAAAATACTTGATTTAGATACGAATTTCATCTGATTTGGTTAAGAATTGAGAGAGAAACCTCTGTCCAAGTTGGAAGGTTTCTGCTGCGAAAATCTGCAGAAACAGTTACTTTCGGAGGTTGTTTGACCTCTTTAACAATCTGATTTGTGGCTGAAATTTTATATACTTGAACTTTGAGATCTTAGGAAAATTTGGGCTTTGGTTTCAATCAAAAATGTTTTAGATTCGAATTATGGTGATTTTTCAAAGTTAGGCTGCCACTGTAGAAGTCTGATTCCCAGATCTGCCCAGATCTGTAGTCTCTAGTTTGACAGAGAATTCGACCAAGTTAGAGTAGCCCAAAAATTATGAAATTTTTACTATATCTCGTAGAACGGTTGAAGATAATCTGTACCAAATTTCAGATTATTTCGATGTCTTTTACCTATGCTACGAATTTCTCAAAGGTAGAGCATCTGCTGCTGAATTCAAGTTTCTGCAGCACTGCCCTATTTTAGAAAATACGAAATAAATACTTAGGCATGTTCAAAAAATGTAAAATTTTGTCTTGATACTCTGTGAGATGCCTATGTTGTATTTCTGAAGTTGTAGAATTTTTGGGTATAACCTCACGAAAATATGTTCAGATTAGGATACCTGCGTCAATATTGACAGTGTAGAGGATTTATTATATTTTGGTATTTTCATCTCTAGCTTAACGTTGGGAGTGTGATTGAGATTAGCATATGATAGTTTTAATGCAGAAGTTCAGTGTTATAACTTGTTTGGAATATATCCACTATATTTATGATTATTGGAGTATACTTTGAGTTGCCTAACCTAATATGGTTGTGGTGTTAGGAGCTAACGGAGAGCAAGATCCTTCAACGTCAACCCATAAGTGATCTTTGACGTAGTGTGTGTGCAGTGACAGGTGGGATCATATGATAATCTTATTCATATAGAAGTGAATATATATTGCTTGTGTTATTATCTATATTGGTGTTAATTGTGGGATTGTGAGATTTTGAGATAATCTTATTTGTGTTACGTGCATTGTGTATTTTTTTATATGTATAATGGTGGTGAATGCATATGAGGTATTGAAGGTGTTTATATATGAGGTGAAATTGGTATTATATAAGAAGTTTTGTGGAGACATTGATGATTTTATATATATGGTGGCATTGCATACCATTCATATTGTATGCCTTGCATTGCACTGGAGAGAGTTAATCACGGTGGGTTAACTAAGGTTTAGTCACGGTGGACTAGCCTAGGGGTGCCACGGTGGGCATTCCTTGATAACGCGTCATCGATATATTGGGCCAACGTTATCTAAAATTGCGCGCACATGTGGGTGATACATACATTGCATTGAGACATCCATGATATAGATATATATTAATCATTTCTATCTGTATGCATTTGGGTGCTTATTATCATTCTCTATAAATTTGATTATCTATAGTGAGCACGTTGACAATTAGCTTACACCCACACATACTGTTTTGACAGGTAATTTGGAGATGAAGGTTTGGTTCACTGCAGTGTTGGTCATTGCCATGGTGGCATTCATGTTGGTGTCCGGATGTCATGTATCAAGGCTTGAGTCGTCTTTTTTATTTGTATTTTTCTTTACGTTAGCTTGAGTTGAGATTTGTTATAATTTACCTATACTTGACATGATATGTGTAAAGTTATGGGATGAGTTACTCCGATGTACGATATATTTATGCATGATTGGTTTATGGTTTCATAAGGCAATGGTGTTCTTCCGTTGCATTACATTGGTTGGGTGTGGATTAAGGTGTCGTTCGCAGGTACAGTGACCTGTGCAATCACGCACTGTCTAATATGACATAATTAATGTCTAATTGGGATGGGAGTGTGACATTAGTTGTAAGAATTACTATGTATATATTATATAGAGTTAAGATACACCAGCTATAGAAAGTGGGAAATACAAAAAAAAAATAAAAAATTAGACAAATTCAATCTAATCAACACTATTTTATACTGTTCTTTCCAATCTGATAAAATGTTGATAAAAAAATAAGCCCAATAGAATTACAAACGTAGTTTTATTTTTATTTGGTTGGTTATCGAAAATACTGCTTGGTTTGCAAGAAAACTTAAGAAAAAATAATAATTTCAAGTACGGATTTGTTGTGTTTTTCAAGCAACAAACCAAATACTAAGAACTTGAGAAAATGCAGTAACAGAGAGGTATAAATTGAGATCAGGAAAAAAATATCACAGTTTGTTACTGCATTCTCTCAAGTTCTTACTATTTGGTTTGTTGCTTGAAAAACACGACAAATCCATACTTGAATTCATTTTTTTTTTTCTTAATTTTTCTTGCAAACCAAGCAGTATTTTTGACAACCAACCAAATAAAAATAAAACTACGTTTGTAATTCTATTGGGCTGATTTTTTTATCAACAGTTGATCAGATTGAAAAGAACAGTGTATAATAATGTTGATCAGATTGCATTTGTCCAATTTTTTTGGAGTGTTTCCCACTTTCTATAACTAGCATATCTAAACTCTATATAATATATATACAGAATAATTCTTATAACTAAATTGATTTATTTATAATGAAAGAATATTTTGGGAATAAATTAAGTTGGGCTGCTCACGTGCGAGTCGCATTATTATATTTTATCTATTTTTTTGTTACGGAATGTAGACGGAAGGATAAATTTGGCATTAAACGCAAAATTAAGGGGTGTGGGTGTAACATTTTGTAGATGAAGAGAGTAAAATGAAAACCAGACATAGTTGAGAGGGTCTTGATATAATTAGCTCTATTTTAAAAAAAAAAAAATGATATTCGTACAAAAAAAATTCATACAAAATTTACGAGTTTTTACCACAATATTGTTCGTTTTGAAAAAAAAATCCTACTAGTGCTCTTCTCAAATTATTTCTCAATATAGGTTGATTTTTGCCAAATCACAAGCCACGTATGAGAGAGAACGTGCGATTAAAATTAGAATAATAATTTCACGGTGACGAGCAAGATAATCTAGTGAGCCTCTCCCTCTTTACAAAATCTCTTGCTCTCTCCCCTTTTTTGTTTTTTTCCCATAACGGCCAAAAGCAAAGGAAACACCCTTCACTAAATGTGGGGAGGAAGGGAGAAGATTCGTAGGTAACCAGTGAGCATTGCCATAGAGTAGGGACTAACACCAAGAGAAGCTCCAGTTGCAACCTTGATGATGCGCCTTGCTGCATATGTCGAAGAATACAAGGGGTGAAAAATACAGCAGAGTTATTTGGAAGAAAGAATGCCTCTAAAACCTCTCATCAATAAGGAAACTGATATGCAATGTAATTCCTTCTAAGAGACCAAATCTAACCCAACTCAACAATCAACCAACTCAAAATTTTTCCTAATCAGGTTTAAAAGATTTCATTTCTTAGAGTTACTTCATTGCACACATTTACAATCGAATCATATAACCCCAAAATTGTTTGATGTAGCCATTTTCAAAAGCTTGGTTTTTACCAGGCAAAGGATAGAGAGAGAAAGAGGAAGGGAACAGGTATAAAACCTTTGTTGTGAATGATAATATTAGTTTCCAGAAAAGAAAAAAAAAGTTTATTTAAGCCTCCATATAAAGTTTTTTTTTTGATAACTTTTTAATTTTCTTTTTCGTTCTCTTGTACCTTCTCTCTCATTCGTGGTGTACGATATGACAAAATTAACCTAGATTGAAAAATAGTTTCAGAAGAACACTAGATTAGGAATTTGTTTTAGAGCTAACAATATTATAGCAAAAAACTCAAAATTTACATACAAAATGATTTGTAATTAAAAATTATTATAGTGAATGTTTGTTTTGAAGTGAAAAACTATCACTAAAACACATAATTTTGTATGAATTTTTTATTTGTATAACATTATATATATTTTAATAATGTTTTAATTAACTCTAATGAGGTGTTTAGATTAAAGATTTGATAATAAAAAAATATGAGGAAAAAACAAAATAAAAGAATAGTTACTGTTTTTTTTTTATATTTTTTTTTACTAAATTCTTGATTAACAGATCCGGAAAGGTCAAAAAAAAAAAAATAAAAGGCTACTAATAGAATTCGAGGATCATATTTAATATATTGTTAACGTTAGAATATTAACGTTAGAATATCACGGAGGCTTGTAGTAGCCTGATGCTGATGAGCCTACCGAGGACTATCAGCCCGCCAAACACTCAGTTTAAGCTTCCCAAAACCCTAAACCCTCTCTTCCATCACCCCATCACCTGCAGTTCCTGTTCTCCCTCTGTAAATATTTATAGATTCTTATTCGTAGCGTTAGACATATAACGTAGCAAGATGAGCTTCGCAGCTTACAAGATGATGCACTGGCCGACGGGCATCGAGAATTGCGCGTCGGGATTCATCACGCATTGCAGCGCAGATTTTGCGCCGCAGATACCTTCGATTCAGACCGACGATCTCGAGTCCGACTGGCCCTCGACAAAGGCAAACGGCCCAATTCCCAACCTCGTCGTCACCGCCGGTAACGTTTTGGAGGTTTACGTTGTTAGGGTTCAGGAAGATGGTAGCAGCAGCAGAGAGTCCAGAGGACCAACGGAAGCCAAGCGTGGCGGAGTAATGGCCGGTGTATCCGGGGCTTCGCTCGAACTCGTTTGCCATTACAGGTTAACTGTCCAAACTGATTATGCCTTATTCTTGTATGATTTGCAACATATTATAGAAATGGGCATTTCGTCTTTGTGAGATGTATCAACAATTCTATGCACAAAACGAGGAAAGATTTGGTCATTTTGTGCGCACGCAACCATTATGGCAGTCTAATTGTTTTGTTATTTTTTCCCCCTATTTGAAATTGGCGTTGCAGGTTGCACGGTAATGTTGAAACAATGGCAATATTATCTATAGGAGGTGTTGATGGTGGTAGAAAAAGGGATTCAATAATTTTGGCGTTCCGAGATGCAAAAATTTCGGTTCTAGAGTTTGATGACTCGATTCATGGACTTCGTACAAGGTGAGGTGGATGTATTGAAGGGATTTGCCGAGTCTTGTTTCTTATTGGTGCATCCTATTTTCGTCGTACTATAGTTTAAGACTGATCAGTCCCTTGCATACTTGTCTACTTATTCTGATCGGCCATTTGCTTATCTGATGTAGTCTTGATGAAACAAGATAATGTTTGAATGCTTGGGACCATTTGGATGTGGTGATTCTCTGGATATTGCCTCCAATTCATGAGCTGAATCATCATGCTACAAAAATAATTGATGTCTTTATAGATTTGTTCACAAATTTTGTTGGTTATGAAATACTTCTCACAAGTTAGTTATTTACTATATTGACAAGGAAACTAGTTTTGTGTTCTGCATGTGGAAAATTTCTATCCACTAATTTTCTTTTTTGCTTTTTTTAATTCATTTAGTTCAAACAGTTCCAAATGTATATAATCATGATCTTCTCACATTCTGTTTATTTTCAAAATTAGGAACAAATATTCAATTAAAGTTTTATTTTCCTTTGATTAAAAGAAATGGATAAAGAAAAAGGAATCCAAAAAAAAAAAAAGAGTTCCATTATATAGAAAACTGTTATAGAGGAAAGAGGGTTCTCTGAAGTCCTCCCTTTTGTTAGCTGCCTGTTTAGCTGATAAGTTTTCCCTTACTTAGCTAATTTATGAATGGAGGTGATGTAGCCCACACGAGGTTCAAGGAAAAGCAAAATCAAAGAGAAGACAAACTTTGTATACTGGTGTGATTTTTTATCAGGGCCTATTGGAACTCTTCCTTATCAAGTTTTGAGGCTTTTGAAGAGTCTTATTTATGATAATTTAGGTTAGGTGTTGATTTGATTGTTTCTTTATAAATTTTATTGTAGTAGGTTAGGGTTATTTTGGAAATTTGTAGAATATCTGGACATAGGCTATAAGGGTTGCCCATAAGTTATCATGTGGGTCAACTTACGTAATTGTGTTTCCATTTTGACTTCCAAAATCCTAATAGGACAAGTAATTTTATAAAGTCTATATAAAGCCAGTTGTTGGCTTATTCAATTGAGTTGAGTTATAAGAGGATTATTGAAGCTCTTTTAAGCTCTATTGAGATTATGTGACATAATTCTATCCCTCTTATCTTGTTATCTTTTTCTTTATATTTGTTCACTTTTAGTCCATAAAACTGCAGAACCAGATTTGATTAGCCTTCCTTTCGTCCTTAACCTTCCATTGATCAAGCCTAATCCATCCCTGGTCAAAAGATAGAACAATAATGCATAAAAAAACCCAAAAATCTGCAAAGTTATTATTCCTGCGTAATATTTACGGCCCTCAGGAACAGCCATTAAACAGCCCCCAAATTCTTTTCTCCATTTCTGAAGCCTTACTCTTTTGCTACTCCCATATGAACCCTAAAACCATATACTTTTACGATCCTTTTCCGCCACATAAACCATCAATTTGAGCCCTAAACTAGAGCCCTGTGTTGCAGCCTCACATCAGCTTTGGGCTCATTACTAGTCATCTAAGAAGTATGGACACTTCTAAGAAAGCCTTTTGTACGTGTCAGGCACGTGTTGGATGCTGACAAGGGTTGGACACTCCTTGACATGTGTTAGACCCACCTTCAAACATATCCTATTATTTATTATATTTTTAGAATCAGACACTCTTTGGACACTTGAAGATATACATAGAACACATTACAAGTTTAAAGAAAATAACTTGGGATCCAAATATAAGAATAATGTCCATTTACTCCTATTAATCCTTCTTTATACTTTTTGATTTTAGGAACTCTAATACCTAAAACTTTTAATTTGTTTATAAATAGAGTTTTTTGAAAATAGATGTTTGGACTTTTTGTTCGCACTTCTTTTCCATATTAAAAATTGTTCTGTTCATTTGTTGGTGTCGTGTTTTGTTATATATATGTCCTGTATTCGTATCCGTGTTTCTTAGTAAGCCAGAGAGTGTTGCCCACCCTCTTCCTATATTAGAAAAAATGGAAGGAAATAGTTCTTTTGAGAAGTCCATTGTTTGTGTGAAGTGGGTAGTTTATTTCATGACCTTGATATATACATTAATTTTATTGGTAACAGCCTATAAACAACTAGTCTACAAAAGTCTTGTATTATGCAAGTCTTATGAGAAATGTAGTACTAAAATTTTGCTTTCTTCAAATTTTAATATTCAATACTTAAATATTTCAGCACTAGAGATGTAGTACTACAATTTTCAGTACTTAGCTTTGAGTTTTATCAAGTAGCCTCTAACTTTGATATTGAAATTAGCTTTGAGGATCCCCCATAACTTTCTTAAGGAAAGTGATTTGGTGTGTCATTATCTTCTATAGAATATTTTTGTAAGAGAACAATGATCAGATCTTCAACATCTTCAACATCTTATTCGGATGGTTTATATGTTTCCATACACATTGTTGTTCACTTTAGCACCAACTAAGATTAAATTTTACTTTGGCCCAAAAGGGGATTCCAATGGTGAACATGGAGGTAATCTGAGATCCTCCTAATCATTGCCTTGAAATCTCTTGTATTTAGAAGAAAGTGTGAGTAGACTCCTTGAGGGAGTCGCCAAAAGAAAGCATACTACTGAACTCTACTTGGGGTCGTTACCTGAATCCTGTTTTGTCATTCCGCTTGATCAAGGGCTTTAATCTCAATTCCTTATTAAAAGAAAAAGGGGCCATAATCTTAGTTAACTGCAAGCTAACATGTCTTTCTTTATTATCTAAACTCAAGTTAGTTTTGGTCTCCCTCATCCCCTGTTATTACTCTCAATGTAGATAGTGTTTCTCTTCTTAACTGGGGCACTTATTGATGTTCGTTGTACATGACCATATTATGTTAACTGATTTTCCTTCATTTTATCTTCAATAAGTGCTATCTTATCATCTCACAATGTTCATTCCTAACCCTATCACTCCTAGTTTTACTACACATCTACGTCAACATCCTCGTGAAGGTTACATTCATTTTCCGAATGTGATGCTTCTTTATTGTCCAACATCCATATTCACGGGTTTGACAAAGTTTTAAGCTGGCTATTGGGATTGGCCATGTAAGGATAGAAAGCCATGTAAGGATAGAAAACCAAGCATCCACCGGCGGACTTCGTTATAATGAACAATGTTTGGTGATTCTCTCCAAATTGAGAAGTGATTTATGACTCGTAGAAGCATACCCTTGATTGGCATCATTGCAATAGTGCATAAACAGATCTGGATGAGCCTCTTTTCAGAACAATATGGACCTCACAAAGTTATATGTACGGAAAGAAGGGCACAGAAAACCAACCATTGGGGCACAAACCCTGACTATGTTGAAACGTTGACAGAAAATATGGCATTACTCGAAGAAGAAGAGAAATTTGAGTGGAATAGTCAATCATTAATCAACATGAAGGATGTGAAAGTAACTAACTATCAATTGTTAGTTTTCTCTTGCTTTGCGACCAGCTAACTAATTGAAAATAAGAGAGATCTGGGTAGAACAATCAGCCTTTAATCTCCATTAGATATCGAACATATGTCTAGAAAGCTTTTGCACGCTAGAGAGTAGTGTCAACAATATGGTATTATGGAAACACAAAAATATGTTTTTGTATGCACGAGGTCTACCTTGTGCTGTACTTTTCATCAGGAAATGGCTCCTGAAACACATGTAGGATAATTAATTTGAAGGATTAACAACCACCTATTTCTCTGACTATCACTTGTATTAAAGTTGGTTCAGATAAAGATACTACTTTATTTTGGATAATGGTTATGTCTTTTCCCTGCTAATCCCCGGCTGTTGACGTGTTCCTGATTCTTGAATAGGTTGCTTTAGAAGCAAGATGAAACTTTTTCACTCTAGAGCCATTTCTGATGATATTTCGTTTGGTATGCTGATAGATAATAGTTTGGAACTTGTTCATCGTTCTTTTCAGCTCCATGCATTGTTTTGAGGGTCCGGATTGGCTTCATCTGAAAAGAGGAAGAGAATCTTTTGCAAGAGGCCCATTGGTGAAGGTTGATCCCCAGGGCAGGTGTTCTGGGGTTCTTGTTTACGGTCTACAAATGATAATACTCAAGGCGGCTGAGGTTTCCTTTTCCTTCTATATTGTAGTTTTGCTTATTTTTCAAATATTGTTATCATTTTTCTCAAATCAGTTCTGTTTGTTTCCATATTCAGGCAACATGGACAGAACTCTGTTTCTGAAGACATATCTCATAAGTCATTATGTATGAATATGATATATACTTATACATTTTCCTCCCTCTGTTCCCTCTAAATTCCCTATCAATTCACAACTAGTCAGTTATGTTTACTCACAGAATTGCAGGCACACGTTAACTTTTTGAATCCTAAATGTTCAAAAGATGTTTTATTCGTCATGATCTTCTGACTGGGAATTATAATGCATCTAGCTATGTCAGGAAGTGGTCAGAACGTTTCTCATTTCTGTGTCATCTGTGTATGTGTGTGTGTGTGGGTGTGTGTATCCTATCTTTCATGCACTTTTCTAAATTTAAGGGTATGACATATATATTTGATATGTCTAGTTGGACACATGCTCAACAACTATGTATACGAAGTTGAGTTTACTATATAACTATGCATAAGACTTCCATTTACGCATAGAATATTTGATTTTAGTTTGTAAACACTATTTTACCCAAAAAGAATTGATAATTATGATTTTAGTTTGTAAACACTATTTCGCCGGAACCATCCCCTCGTGTGCACGTAATATGGTCTGAAGTGTGCTCAAAATAATGACACTTCCTTGAAGAGTTATTGGGTTGAAAGCAAAAGCTGTTTGTCTCATCCTGATTGTTCCTAGTTTAGATGCCCACTTACATCTATTTTTTTAGGCTTTGGTGTGTCAAAATAAGCCCACTTGGTTTGTGCATGCAAATACTAAAAGATAACTTTGTTGGCTTTACATGGAAGCAAATGGTTTCAGTTAATTTTCTTTTTTCAGTTGTATTTTATACCGCTGTGTTTATTTTAATATAAACTCTGGAACTTTGAATGTTAGGCTGGTTCTGGTTTGGTTGGTGAAGAGAATGCTTTAAGTGCTGGAAGTGCAGTCTGTGCTCGTATTGAATCATCATATGTAATCAGTTTACGAGATCTGGACATGAAGCATGTAAAGGATTTTATATTTGTACATGGTGAGACAAAGAAACTATCCTCAATTGATTTTTCTTCTGGACAATAACAAACTCTTGAGAGTCATTGTTGGTTTGGGTTGATTGGTTGTGTTTGCACATTAAGCTTGTAAATGGTTACTCAAGTTTCAAACTATGCTATTTGTACTAGTGTCATTTTTCATGGAAATAAAGGCATTTATAATGTGCATCTAAGAAGCATGGACACTAATACGGGTACGGAGACGGACACGGGACACAACAATTTTGAAAAAATGAGGTCACGAACACGGCGGGAATAACTATGTAGATAAATGTAACATCCACAAACCATAAAAAATACGAAAACATAATATTAATTCAACATGAAAAATACATTCAATCCATAATTTGATCATAATTTAACATAAAACATGATGAAAACAAGTTTACAATTTGTACTTGCAATGTGTTTCATGTGTTTTTAAGTTATAGATACATATCTCTGGCATGTCTCGGGCGTGTCCATAGAAAAATAAACGAACAAAACTTTAGGACACGCCACTTGGCATGTCCGACACGTGTCCCGGCATGTCCAAGGAGTCTGTGTGTTTGAGACATGTCCGATGCAGACACGGCATCCTTTTAGAAGTGTCCGTGCTTTCTAGATGTGCATTTATGTGGAAGTTTCTTTTATCCAGCTTGTTCTAGAAGTGCTCATGTTTTGTAAATCTGTGTTTGGAAAATTGTATTCTCTGTTTTTTCAAGCGTATGATCTGCTGCAGATTGTCAGTCATATATGTCAATATATGCAATCATGTTCATACATGACAGTTAATTAGGCAGCTTAAATGCAATTATTGGTTGTTGGTTGCCCATTAGAAAATGCTTATGTGGGGATGGGGCCCCTCATAATTGTATGCGGGGACTATATTTGCCTGAATGTCGTGTGGGGATGTGGCCATATTTGATTGTACTTGTAGATTTCTATATGAATTGACTGTCAGAATTGGTATACATTGAAGAAATCTAAGAGAGCCTAGTGGATAGAGTCATAAACTTAGACGATTATCCCACGTAAAGGTTGTAATTATATTTAGGTGAAAAGAGATGGACTTCTTTTTAAAAGACAAAATGAATTTTGTACATGGGTGGGGGATGCAATTGTCAAGAAGTGCCTAACACACTAAGTATTGACTATGAAGAGTTTCATGCACGTCTAATCGTATCTTAATTAAAAGTAAATCCCATGGCTACTCAATCTGGATCTGCTAGATGGTTTTATAAGGTGCTTAAATAAAGAAAATTAGGATGTTCCTTCTGAAATCATTGAAAACTGCCCTCATGAGCCTTTATTAGGCCATTTTTCTTCCCTTGTCTAGCGTGTGAATTTTTGTTAGTCTAACGGACTAACCTGGTTTTAGGTACAAATATACCTCATGAGAGCAAAATATCTTAGCCCAACACCCAAAACGGCATCAAATAGTGGCTAAGCTAAGTTTTTTGTTTGATAAGTAAATCAATTATATAAGAGAAGAAAATGCCTTAAAGGGGGCAAACCTTGTACAACCAGCATATCCAGAAAGCCTCAAAATCTAACCTCTCACTGCCAATAATACCTACAGGCACCTACAAGTTGCTTAAAAACTCAACAAATGAAGACAAGCTAAAAGTTACATACTTTGACATCCATTAAGAAAGGGAAATGAGATTGATTCCCTTAACACTATAAATCGGATGTTCACCCTCCATAAATTCCACATCACACAGAGGAATGGCGTCCCAAAACCCTTTTTTCCCTTCTTCCTGGACAAGCACGACCCCAACAATACATCATTGCCCACGATTGAAAGCGGCATCAGCTATTCTGCCACAAGTAAAGAAAGCACTATGCTCCAGACATCTCTAGCTGCTAGGTAATGAAGAACGAGATGATTTATTGACTCCTCCCGTTCTTACAAATGTAGCACCAATCTAGAATATACTTCGTCCACACAAAAAATGCCACCATAAAAAAGGAAAGCCCTAGTCTTCCAAATCCCCTTCTGAGGGAAAGGGCTCTCTTTTAGGCATGGCAAAATGAATGGACTGAAAAGAATCCGTTTCCTAAAGCTTTCCAACCTAGTGAGTCCTCCCCATCCTCGCTTAACTCTATAATCATACGTACAACATGCTGAACAACGTTGTCATGAAGTCCACCTCCTAGCCATGTAAATTACTTTGCAGCTGCATAAACCACACAATCTCACCTGAAGAGATATAAAAGCAACTCCCCACTGTTGCTTTCTTATCTTTGGCCAACTTAAAAAGGCCACGAAAAGATTCCTCAAAGGTGGGGAGTTGCTTCCTTATCTTTGGCCAACTCAAAAAGGTTAGGAAAAAGATTCCTCAAAGGCCTATGTCTGCGCCAGAATGTTAATTAGGATCCATCTCCAATCTTGAACAAAATGAACTTTCCAAAATCCTCCCAAAACCTCATGATGCCTCTTCAAACACCCAATCCCGAATTTTCCAATTGCCACCCTGAGCCACAAGCTATTTTTATGCATCCCAAAATTCCATAGCCACTTCCCTAACAAAGCCATAGAGAAAGTTTCAAGCTCTTGATACCCACTCACTCCGCCCTTTTCCAAAGGCATGCACAGCTTATTCCACCCCACAAGATGATACTTAAACTCCTCTCCAATGCCACCCCACAAGAAATCCCTATGAAGCTTTTCAAGTCTCTTAAGTCACCGAACAAGGGATAGTGAAGAGAGACATAACATAAGTAGGAAGATTTGAGAGGATGTTTTAATGAGAATTAAACGCCCACTATAGATAAATATTGTATCTCCCACTTGGCTAACCTCCTTTCAAAACTATCCACTCCACTGCCCCAAACACTCTTGGCTTTAAATGAAGAACCCAGAGGCAAACCCAACTAAGTAGTGGGAAGAGAACCAACCCTAAACTCAAATTGGCAGCCAAGCCTTTAACATCCACTACCTCTCCCATTGGAATGATCTCGCTTTGGGCCAAGTTGATGCACAAAACTAGAGATCGCTTCAAAACATAGAAGAGTACAGAGCAGATACCACAATTCCTCCTTTGAGCTATCACAAAAATAATAAGGTATCGCCAACAAACAAAGGTGAAAGACTCTCATTGGCTCTCTAGCTTTGCCTCTCACTTGCAAACCACCCTAATGACCCTGCTAAACATTAGGCTCAGAGGCTCCATAATAATGATTGAAAAAAAAAGGGGGGAGATGGGTTTCCTTACTAAAGGCCTCTTGAACTTTGAAATATCTCATGAGGGTCTCTATTAAAGAGGACAAAACTTCACCGTAAAATGGGTTTCCTTGCTAAAGGCCTCTGCCTTCACATCAGATTGTGCATGTACAACAAAAAATCTCAAGACACGTGATCATATGCTTTCTTAGTGTCAAGCTTACAGAGAAGACCACATCTTCAATTTGGAGTTCACACATTCAATGGCCACCGAAACTGCATCAAGGATCTACCTACCACCAACAAATGCATTATGAGACTTTGAAGTTACTTCTTCAACGACCTTATTCAATCTCACTGACAAAGCCTTAGCTACTGTCATGTACACATTAACTACAAAGCTGATTGGTTTAAAATCCTTAAGCTCCACGGTCCTGCCTTTCTTCGGAGTAAGGGCAATGAGTGAGGCTTTCAAACTTCTTTCCTACTCCCCCATCTCAAAAAGATTTGTGTAGAAGCCATAACATCTTGTCTGACCACAAACCAACACTGTGGAAAGAATGCCATATGGACCCGGCGCTATGTCAACACTAAGACTCCTTAAGGCCTCCAAAAATTCCTCTTCTGTAAAGGGACGCTGTAACCATAGCCTCTTATCTTCTGAAATCTGACTCCTAACTTTGGGCTCAAAATAAATATTTGTAGAACTCTACAATAACTGAAGCTATATATCCTCGTTAACCAACAATTTTTCCCTGTATGATTGGAGCTCTATGAGCATTAGATATCCTATGGAAGAACTTAGTATCTGTCCCTTCTTGAATGAAGATCAACCTAGATTTCTTTCTCCAACTCACTTCTGAAATCAAATGCCTTCCCTTCTCTCCTTTTTTGTTTTTGGGGTTTCCCCCTATTTACCTTTTCTTCATCCACAAGACCTTCCTCTGAAATCAAAGGCCTTTGTATTTTCTATATTTTCTAGCTTTCTAGATTATATTATGATAAAAGTCCCCATGACAGTCTGACTTTCATTGTTGTTGAATTGTGTTTAATCAAGATCTGTACCCTTTCTTAAGGGATTGGTATGAGTTTTGCATGTTTTCTGTTGCTTTTGAGCCACTGTGTTTGATGTTGCGTTCTCTCTTTTCTAGTTTAATACAATTAATTTTATAGGTTACATTGAGCCTGTGATGGTAATCCTTCATGAACGGGAGCTTACGTGGGCTGGGCGCATCTCATGGAAGCATCATACCTGTATGATTTCTGCACTTAGTATTAGCACAACTTTGAAGCAGCATCCTCTTATATGGTCAGCCACTGTAAGTCCTTGATAAAAACCTGTCTGTTAATCAGTAAACAATTCCTACAGAAGTTCTTTTTTGTTTTTTTCATCAGTAAAGCAGCAGTAGGTCCTATTAATAAACAAACAATAATTTGAGTAATAGGTACTAAAACCCGGGACAAGGTTTCTTGTTGACTCTTGATTTTGTGCACTAATGCTTTAAAGATTGTCAGAAATCAAAATATAAAAAAAATATTCTGCTTTTGCTTGTCAGAACAGCCTTTCTTCATCCAACTTATGCCTCAGTAATGGGTGCAAGTGGCTTTTACCTTGTTTTTTCTGGATTCCTAAGTGTACTGGGATGTATTCCTTGGAGATAAACTTGTTTAGTCACTGAATTACTTTAATAATTGAGCTTTCCCTGTCATTCAAATATGTTTAAACTGGTTGATATGTCTCATTCTGCCACCTTGAATTTTGTTTGGATACATTTTAGAAGTTTAAATGCAATGTAAGATATAAATCCATATTACTACCAAATGAAAGTATTTTTTCTTGCATTCTTGATTTTTATTATTTAGATGGTTGGTGTACGATAACTGTACAATATGGAGTCTGCTTTATTTTACCTTGGAATGGTTCTTAATTTTGCAACAAGGTCCTGTTCATGCCAAAACAGAAAAAGAATAATGAGGTGGAAGAATAATACGTGTGTGATTTCTGCACTTAGAATTAGCACAACTTTGAAGCAACATCCTCTTCTATGGTCAGCCACTGTAAGTTCTAATCTTGATAAAGACCTGTCTGGTAATCAGTAATCAGTAAAAAGTTTGGCGCAGCTCAAACATTATGATAAATGCATGCCTAAGTTTTAAACTTTTATCTGCCTGAAAATATGAGTAAATCTCAGAGATCTAAAGCTGTGGATTTTGTTGTTGTGTATGGAAGATGGGTTACATCAGGGAGGGGTCAAAATTATTCTATGTTTCAATTCTTTTTGAAATTCTGGATTTTGAGATTTTGAAAGACACCTTATTTCAGATGAAGTTCATCTTTCTTCTTGTTATCAGAATCTCCCACATGATGCGTATAAGCTTCTTGCAGTGCCATCTCCAATTGGTGGAGTTCTTGTCATTAGTGCAAATACTATTCATTATCATAGTCAGGTAAACATTACATTCATATTGCCTAGACAGTTCAATTGCTATGGTGGCTTCTGAGTTTTGCATATCTTCTATTCCCTCATTGAGTTAGTGATCTTTGCTTGGGCAGTCAACATCATGCATGTTGGCTTTGAACAACTTTGCAGTTTCCGTGGATAGCAGGTCAGTTCTCAGTGTACATTGTTCATTCTGCAATTGATTTGCAACTAAACCTCTACAACTCATTTCTCTGTGCAACTTGTGCTTTATTCAGGATTGAAAATTCTAGAAGGCTGGAAATTGTATTCTAGAAGTGCTTTCCTTCCTCTAATTTATCTTACTGCTCTGGATTTCCTGTTGTATAAGTTGGTTGGAGTACCTTTCTTCTCCCCCTAAAAGTAGATACTAGGTTTCCATATGTTGCGTTAATTGTACAAGCTTAAATACAACTAATGCATTAGTTGCACTAGTTCAACCCAACAAGCCTTTTTCGCAATAAAAATTTTAATAACTGAGATGATGAAAGAGAATTGTATATATAAAAGGCCATCCAGTGTATGAGACTTTCACCACTGTGGGGTTTGGGGAGGGTCAGATGTACACAGCCTTACCATTGTATGCGTAGGGGCTATTTCAGTGTTTCAAATCTATGACGCCTAGATTGCAATGGAGCAACTTACCACTGCACCAGACCTACCCTCAGAATTGGAAATATACAATTGTATAATATTTGTCCCTGCATGAGCATCATGTTGTCCCGTCTGAAATTCAATATGTTTGAGTAGCGTGTTGAACACTTGAGCTGTTAGATAAAGACACAAAGGATGTACCAAACTCTATCTTATGGTAGGAGTTTTTGTTTTGTCAAGTGAAGGAACTAGTCTAAATTTTTTATTTACTTGTCGCAGCCAGTAGTCTTTATTGTCACTCCAACACCTGTTGTCAAACTTGCGTGTTATTGAGAAGGTCTATGACCATGTTTACTGGTTTTTCTTGATGTATTTGTTGAAAAGATGGGACTTGGTCCTTTTGAGGAAAGGTTGAGAAAATGGATAAATATTGCATCTCACCTTCAAACTTTTCATGTTGGTGAATGGGACCATTGATTTTGATCTTGGTTATGGAGGCGCAGAGTAGGTGTTAGGGATGGTTGTGCAGAGGGGATTTACTGAGGGTTTTCAGGTGGGAAAGGTGGATGGTTCCCCCATGGTAGTTTCTCATTTACTTTTGCAGACAATACCGTTTTTTTTTTGTGAGACAGACTCGAAGCATTAGGGTTACCTTCATTGTGTTTTTACTCTGTTTCGAGGCAGTTTGGTGTTTGAAGGTTAACCCAGGGAAATTTGGATTAAACCCAATTGGCAAAGTGATGAATGTTGATGACCTTGCATGATCATTGTCTCAAGCTCTAATGGCATTTAGAATCTCACCCTTTGCATGCTCCCTTTTTAATTCGGTGCTTCATAACAGTGCTCTTCAGGAACCTTTGGATTCATGTAAAGGTGAAAGCTGTTCTCCTTCAAAACAAGTTGCCTATCCCTCCTCCAAAATAGTGGGTGACATCATCGGGGCCAAATTTAGAGTTTGTGATCTCTTCAACCAGATCCCTGAAATTTATCGGGAGACCTCTTGAGCTTAAGGGTACCTTGACAGGGATGTTGAACAATAACATACTGTCTGAATGAATGATTGTTGATGTGGAAGCAATCCTATCATCTAGTGGCCATAGGAATTTTTCCAAGATGCTAGCAATAGCCATGTGTTTTGAGTGGTTGGGTGCATTGCATCAGAGATTACCAGGGGATTTGTGACTGATGAAGCGAAGTGGCCATCTTAACTGATGAAGAGAAAAAGGGGATGCTATGTCTGTGTTTGAACTCCTATAATTGTGGCTAAACTGACCTTGCTTTGCTACTAGTTGGGATGCCCTCATATGATTTTCTGGTGGGCATATTCTGCAATATCCAGTCCAGCCAGTGGCACTTGTCATAATTGATACCTTTCTGCTGTTCATTAGCTGTTAAGAGTTGAGTTACTGCATCAATAGTTTCCCAGAATTTGGCCAGGAACTCATCCAAACAACTTTTACCTATTGACCTAGGCACTCAATGGTGAAATTTTGGAGAGGCACTTTGTGTGGGAAAAGGAGAATCACTCTAGAGCTGAGTTATTTTTTTGGGACCAACTTTAAAATTTTATGACAGTAGTATTTCAAGTTTTTGATATTTGAGTGGTGAGTCAAGTTATGCTATTGAGGAAGTTTCTTTTGTAGCTCGCTAAGTTGAACTTACAATGGTTGAAGATATATTTGTCTTGTGCATCTTTTCTCTTTTTTCTTATAAGTTTCTAAAGGGGGGCCCTGTCAGAATTAGATTAATCCACAAGAATGGAGGATTTTAATAAAGGAAGGGTAGGCAATCCTCTTAGTTTGTTCAAGTTCCTTTTCTTTCTGAACATGATTGATTATTGAATGAGCATGAGGAGAATTCATGCAGGTTCTCTCTCTGCTAGATTGTGACCATTTATTTATTATGAAGTGAATGAGTTGATTGAGTGTATGAATGGTTGTGACCATATATATGGTATTTATAATATGTAATAGCTCAATTTTTTTACTTTCATTTCTTGCATTACCTGTAAGCTTCAGATATAATGACTCCGTTCCATAGACGAATATTTGGACTCAAAAGGTTTGTGAAAAATGTGATGGTTCGATTTGTTTTCCATGAACAGCCAATTGCACCCTTGACATTTATGCTAGTCATACTTGCATTTAAATTATTTGGAAATGAACTGAATCAGTCAACTGATTTACATGTAAGTGCATTTTGAATCATTGTAACTTCATTAAATTTAGTAGCATTTCGTAACTTCTTTAATTTTTTGTGGGGATTTCTTTTTTTAGCGTGCTCGGAGATGATTTAGAAACATCTGGTTTAAGTTTGATCCTGCTCTTTTACATAAAGCACAATGTAAAGTTGTAATGCAGTAAGTTTTTTGAATTTGATTCCAGCCAAGAGATGCCAAGATCAAGTTTCAACGTGGAGCTTGACGCTGCCAATGCAACTTGGTTATTAAATGACGTGGTCATGCTGTCAACGAAAACAGGGGAACTGCTTCTGCTGACACTTGTTTATGATGGGCGGTATGTGATTTGCCATTTCTTCTCCCTATTTTCTTTCTGATGATATTTAGAGTTTCTTAATGGCTTCTTGATGCAAGTGATTAGCTTGTTTTAATGTATGTACCTTTTTCCTTCTTTCTTTTTTCTGTAACTCTGTTGGCGTTTCTGAGAAATATTCCTTTTAGTTATGTTACTTTCAAATTGTCTGTGGAGGAACTTGTAATATATTGAGATTGTTCAAGCTTGTTATATTTATTTATATCCACAATATAGAAGGAAAATCAAAGAAAAAAAAAACAAAAAAGGGGAAAAAGAAGTCTGGCATTAACTAGTTTTTGGCTATTCTTTAATTATCATTGTCATGAGTCAGAGTTCTCAGTATTTTCCTTGTGGGAGTTCTATGGTAGATGTTCCATACTCTTTACTCTTTTTATCCATTCCTTTCCCTCCCCACCCCTCTTTCTAAGATTAATAATCTTATTTGTTATTAGCTCAACTAAGCTTATTAAGCTTGCTTTGTGACTAGAAGTCTTTTACCTTGAGAAGATGTTTCATGACTTGTCGTAGTGATTCTTCCAACCAAATCTTTGTTTTATGCTAATTTTTTTTTGTAAAGTGGAACTTGTGTATTGGATGCTTCTCTTACTAGGTTGCAATGTATTGTTTGAGTTCCTTGTGCATAATAACTTTCGAACATTTTGCGTGACAAACAGTTTCCTGCACTATTTTATAAGCTGCAGATGTGAAAATTTATACTAGAGCTAATACCGCTCTTAGATATGTGAGTATAAGGAAAATGAAGGTGCTTGTAACCGAGCAAAAATTGAATTTAAAGTCCCTACTGCAAACCATACCACAAGCTGTACTTTCAGCGATTATTCTATGCGAAAATCTAATAATGCAAGAAATGATTGCTTAAGGTGGTGAGACCCTTGGAGAGTTCTGCAACAACATAGAGCTTGGGAAGCTCGGACCCAGTCAAGGTCCGAGCAACAAGGAGCACTCAACTACTAGTCTAGTCTAGTAGTTGTTTTCTCCTATTAGCTCTGATGCGAACATGCCTTCATTAGTTGAGTAGGCTTGTGTTAGTTTTTTTGTTATAAGATAGCTAGCATAAATACAGAAAGTAATTAATGCCTGTGGGGCAAAGTGTTGGCAGGCTTTAGTTTAGGGAAGTCAGATTTTCAAAACTCTTCAGGATGTCAATAACACTTGGTGGGTTTGTGGTAAGCCAAAGCGGAGGTTCAAGGAGCTAGACATTCATCTAGTGCTTGCCTGAAAAACAGAAAGGAGTACACATTCACATAAACATTAGTTCCAATTTCCTGTTGATTTATATTGTGGTTTTCCTCTGGCCCTTAATTGTGTAAATGAATATCTTAGTGCACCACATGTTCCTTTTCTCATTTGCAGGGTTGTGCAGAGACTTGATCTTTCGAAGTCTAGAGCTTCAGTGCTTACTTCGGTCAGCCCCATTTCTATAAGCTCCTCGTACTGTTGTAATTCTAAATTTGTTCTCCCAGGTCTATCCATTGTAATTGTTTTACTGGTTTTTATTGGCCTGTAGGGAATGACCACAATTGGAAACTCATTATTTTTTTTGGGTAGTCGGCTGGGAGATAGTATGCTTGTGCAGTTTTCTTGTGGCATGGGAACATCAACGTTGCCTCAAAGTGTGAAGGAAGAGGTTTGTATTGGAAGTCAATGATTAAGTTTGTTTGCTACTGTTTTTGCTCTTTCGGAGAATTTTGTCAGTTTAATATATTTCCTCTTTTCGACCTTTGACTTCTTGAGCCTGTTTACTCCGACTCTTCAACCAAGTGGTCTTGAAATGCTGAATGCTATTGGATTTGTCCATGCATTCATGTTTTCATAAAATATCATAGAACTCTTGAAATTGTTTTCAATATGTTTCTTATTGATATTCTTGTACAAAATCTCTAAGGAAATAATTTTCAGCACTAAATAGTTGCCTTATGTCTTAAGGTTGCAGATATTGAAGGAGATGTACCTTCAGCAAAGAGATTACGGAGATCACCTTCTGATGCTTTACAAGATATTGTTAATGGCGAGGAACTTTCCTTATGTGGTTCAGGTCCCAATAATGCACAGTCAGCTCAAGTGAGTATAATTGTGTGAATGCTGCGGGCCTTTGTTCCCTTCTTTTTTGTTTTCTTCCCAATAATTAGGTTTTATTTAAGGAAGCAAGAAAACTCCCCCTAGAGCAAGAACATAAGAACACAAGAACTAGGGCGCAAATGAGGACAAGGTGGCAGCTTCCATAGAAAACTTCCCTACTTCGTCTTAAATCACCTAGTATTAGGACCAATAGTTTCTGAATAATGTGCTTTTTGATCCAGGAGCTTTAATTGGCCATTAGTTTAGAAGGACTTGTTGGATGAGAGGATAGGCTGAATTGGTGTCAACGAAGGATATAGATGATAGACCAGAAATGGACAGCAATCCAGCAATGGATAATAAGGCAATTTGTTTTTTTTTGACATCATCATGTGAAGGTTATCAACTTTGAGTTTCGTGCAACAGCTCAAAGAACGTATATTTTATTCACCTGTTTGACTTAAGAGTCTGCCTAACAGCAGTGTGAATTATGCTGGAGACTGACTTTTCCTGGCTACTCACACATGGGGATTCATTTGAATGAAGATGCTTGAAACAGCTCTTCCTAGTCTTCTAAATTCCTTGAAATTGTGTCTTCTGTGTGGCATGAAGTTACCAACATCAGAAATGTTCAAATTGTATTCAAGAGAATTTTGTTTTGAGTTTTATGCATAACCAAAGCACGTTAACGTTAAGCATGCAATGGACACTTTTTAAAATTAGAAGAGAATGCAGCTGTAAGAGAACACATGGAAATAAGGGAAAAGTAGTAAATCTTTGATGTAAACTGACATATGTTGAGTTTTTTCTTTTTTTCTTTATTTTTCTTACAATTTTTGTTTTAGAAATTTGAGCTAATTAACAAAAATTGTAGATTTGTCTGATATAAAAAAATATACATTTAAAACAATGTCCTAAAATTTGCATGTTCTTCCTATGCCCAATTGCTACGTCATTAGAATTTGCTACTTTAGCATGTCTGTGTCATGGCATGGGGTGTCTTTATTTGTGTTGCTATTTCACACTCATGCATAATATGTGCTTTTCTTGCTTTCTTTTTGTTTTTTTTTTCCCCATCTGTAGCTCTGCAATATGATATATTGTTAAAAGGCAGCCCAGTGCATGAGGTTTCTTCCACTGTGAGGTATGGGGAGGGTCAGATGTACACAACCTTACCTCATTCTTGAAATTTCAGTTTAATACAAAAATACACCTTGTATGAGAAATTACGAGAGTAACGAGACTGCCCTTACTTTTTGAAGCTTGTAGCAAATTTTCCCCTCGTGTTAAGAGTCATTAGCCAACTAACAAATTTTGACTGAGCTACTATATATATTGTCACCTCCCCATTTTACCCTTTGTAAGTAAATTAACAAAATATAATCAAATAAAAAATATGTACGTTATTTTTACACCATTCCATTATGCCATGTGGCATATTCTCTCTCTCTCTCTCTCTCTCTCTACACAGACTCAGCCTGGCTGACCACCATTCCTGTCATCATCACCATAACCCCCTTCCCTTTCTCTGTCCTAGCCCCACCCCCATGACAGTCACCAGCAGCTGTCACCTCACCTGTGACCACCCCCCAACCACTCTCTCCCCCCACCACCTGACAAACCCAAACCTCAAAATCCCATTCATCTATGTAATGTATACCACATTAAACATATACTCATATTTGTAATAACATCAGCTGCCAATACAACTCCCTCTCACCAAAAACTAAGTATCTAATCACATTGTGGTAAATTGATACAAAGTAGCTAAGCAGCTTGCTATACGATACAAATGCATCTCCTGCCAAACGGTTAGGCAATACCACGATGCCTAGGTAAACATCACATTTTGAATCAATATGATTCTACATTTCCATAATAGAAGAGAACATCTTGAAGTTGAATAGCTGCGGTTTTGGAGCAGTGAGTTCAGAATCCCTGCGAGGGTGGGGGTAGTGGTGGTTGTCTAGTGGTATGGCGGCTGTGGTTAGACTCACAAAGGGGATAAAGAGAGAGAGAGAGAGATTGATCGATGTGTTTGGTTATGGGAGGAGGTGATATTGGGTGGGGGGAGGTTGTGGCTATGGAGGTGGTGAATGTGTGGTCTGTGATGGCCATGGGAGGAAGTGATGGTGGGTGCGGGAAGGTTTTATGCCCTTTGGAGACAAACTCTGACAGTTGTGGTCAGTCTAATCTCATACATGAGGCATATTTTGTGTATTAAACCAAAACCTCAGGGGTGGTTACTGTATTTTATCCTTTTCCTTTTTTAAAAAATTTGGTCTTTCGAAAACCAAGTAAACAATTATTGATGTGCAGTGTACCAACATGTGCTTTCTAGTGAAATTATTCATCTCCTTAAGAGTTTGGATATTGGCTTTTATTTTAATTTCGTAACTAGTTTATGTTGTCTATCCTCTTTTTAGTTATTTTCTAGTAATGTTATGGGTTCTCTTGATGCATGCAGAAGACTTTCTCATTTGCAGTGAGAGATTCACTGATTAATGTTGGCCCTTTGAAAGACTTCTCTTATGGTTTAAGGATTAATGCTGATCCAAATGCGACAGGAATTGCTAAGCAAAGTAATTATGAGCTGGTTAGTTTCTACACCTTCAAGCTTAGTGTGAATAATATTGTTAATCATTTTAACTTGATCATGCTTCTGCTGGCTGGTTATACATGTTATTGAGTGCAGTTGCTGTTAAATGCTCTTATTGAAATTTTATCCCTAAATTGTTTGTTTTGGATTCTTATTCATGTATAATCCATATTGGACTGACCTTCCAAAAGCAGCAAATCTTACAATACTAATGTATTAGGCTTTCTTGATTTGAAATATCACAACCTTTATTGTTTTTGGTTGGGTATAATTTTCAGGTGTGCTGTTCTGGTCATGGTAAGAATGGTGCTCTCTGTGTGCTTCAGCAGTCAATCCGCCCAGAAATGATTACTCAGGTACGTTTGCTTACTATAGTTCAATGTCCTTGATTGAGAACTTCGTCACATATTTTGGTAATTTTGTTTCTACCCTCTATACTTCAATAACAGTTATGAAGGAGGATTGTTTCTATATATTTACCTTTATTTAACTAGTTTATTTACTTTTGTATGGGCTCCCTGATTTTAGATAAATATAAGTGGTTTTATGCTTTATTGTTATTTACCTGAAAATCAGTGAACTTTGGTAATTGTCAATAGAAACTTATTAGTTTACGAGGAGAGGAGTTGGGGGGAGGCTGTGTGTTCTCTGTGTGGGTTGGTTGGTGGGCGTGTGTCCAAACGTGTCCTATAATTTTTAAATTTTTTTAGAACCGGACATGCTTCAGACCCTTAGAGGGATACACGTGTTCATCACTTAAATGCACATAAAACACATTACAAGTTTGAAGAAAATGTGAATTTATTATCTAACATGACTTTAAGCTATATGGAATACGTGGTTTTTAGTTAGTGTTATCTTTCAATTTTTCATTATCTTTGAGCAAAGTATATGAGGATATGACATACATAAAATATACAGTATATAAAATATATCTTTGCCGTGTCATGTCCTACATTGTTTTTTTTTTTTTTTTGAAAATTGTCTTGCTGGTTTGTCCATGTCTCTGCTTCTTTCTTATTTCCTTCGAGCTCTAATTGGTCCTCCTGTTAGCTAGTTGATTGATTGAAAGAAATTGACTAGGGTATTTTCGTAAATCATGTCATATTTCCATATGAGTTGGCTTAATGTAACTCCAATAGATGAGAGAGTTTCTGGTTTCTTGTTTTCAAGATCACCACGATGGATAGTCTACTATCGACATTGAGACATCAAGCATATGTCTGTGTGCACAAACCATAGGATGTGTTGCCTTTCAAATCACTTTCATGAAAAACATGAATAAATTCATATAATTTGAGATTTAACTAAATGCTTGCAATTTATTTTCTTTTTCTACAATACATTGCGTACCTATATTTGCAAATAAATAGATCTATTTATGTTTCAAAGAGTTCTGGTGCATATGAGTACTTCTCTTTGGTTCAAATTTTCCCTAATGTTTTGCACTCGATTAAGCTCGTTTTATATATGCTTGTATATCTAAAGTGACATAAGCTTGTTTTAGTTTTTGAGGAGCTTTCTGAACTCTGACTTTACATGATGAGTACTTTAAGCTGTATCAATAACTCAACCTGAACCTTTTTACATGTTGTGGAGGGCAACTTGTGCATATTTAGTAGATTTATGGACACATGGACACATTCTTTTGGTTAGCAACAATGGAAAATGTAACTTTTTTACTTTTTGCAGGAACAATTACCGGGTTGCAAGGGAATTTGGACTGTTTACCACAAGAGCACACGAGGTCATAATGTTGATTCTTTGAAGATGGCTTTGGAGGATGATGAATATCATGCATATTTGATTATTAGCTTGGAGACTCGTACCATGGTAATTACATTCTCATGTCAATTTTCATTACAAAAGTTGATTATGTCTGTGAAATCTATCTATTCTACAGTTACAAGTACTTCTTGCGCATATTGATCAAATCGGTCTTACTTTTTCTGTGATAGTTCTGACAGAAAACCTTTGCGAACCACATTTTGTTGATGTATTTGTTGGGATTGATTACTTCATCTTGTATAAGTTCTTTTGGTTTTTTCAGTTGGGATAACTTTTCTCTCTTTCGTTCCACAAAAATAGTTTTGTGAGAACTGAGCTATCAGAAAAAATTTTAGTTGCTTGTGAGGCCTCCTCAAGTGAAGCTGTCTTTTGTTTGTATATGTTAATAAGGCAGTTTGTATAACTGGAGTCTTGTGTGGATGTTTAGTTGAACATTATCCAGCTGCGGCTTCAAAATTTTCAGAACAAAATCTGTGACATCTCTTTATGGCTTATAATTGCTGTTGAACCTTGAGAAGATAAATGTCTATTGGTTACTCAGCTTACAAGAGAATGTACATGGTAGGAGCTGACATATTGTGGCACTTTGTGAGTAGGTGTGCCACTTCATATGTCAATGTATTATAGGGTGCTAAAAAGGGTGCTCTGCTGCTGAAAACAATGTTAAGACTGGGCTTTAGTGTATACTGTATACCATATGACACCATCAGTAACATTACCACAGCTGTCTCGCCACTAGCTGCTACCTCAAGTGGTATCTTCTGCCACCTCTGAAGGTAGGTGAGTTCGTGGTTGGAACAATTGTGTCATGTTTGTGGAAGAGGAGAAGGGGGTTGGTGGGAACCAATTCTGCCTTGTGCTGCCAACCCCTTTCTAAGCTGAACCAAGAGACTAATCACACACGCACACTGAGTTTGGCTTTTTACATGTGAAGCGATTAGGAACACCAGCCATAGGGTGAAAACTAAGAGGTAAATGAGCATGGTTAGATCCTATTTGGATTAATCACACACACACACTTGAGTTTTATTTCTTATTTAAACCTTTTTTAATGATTGTTGTAAGTTTTAATTATTAAATAATAACCACCAAAAAAAATTTCATGATCCTTTTTCTTTCCCTCTTTCTTTCTTTCTGTCCTTTATTGTTTACTTTTTTTTTTTGTTTGGAAGAAGTCATATTTTTTCCTTTATGCTGGCAATAGCATCAAATTTGATACATGGATAATTTTTTCCCTCAAAAGCCACTATTCTTGATTAATGTCTCTCTTTAAATATCAAGGTAATAAATTTTCTTATCACATTCAATATATGGCGTTTTATTTTGAGGATTTTACAGCAAAGCATTTCGAAGCACTTCTTGTCTTAATTTTTAGCTTGGAATTGGAATTAGTTTCTTCGATGAACCAAAAAAGTTAATAAAAGTCAAATGCAGCTTTTGATTATAATATTGTGGATTTGGAAAAAAATTCCTGAAGTATAGTCAATTGGAAATTATTCCAATCTATGTTCTCTACCATGTCATGACACATAGTTAAGAAATGATGATGTAGAAAAGTAAGCGTAAAACCTTCACATGGAAGGAGGCTTTTGAAAAGCCTCCACTTGAAACGGATGCTCTATCCTCACTTTTTAAAAAGATAGCCTCGGTTTGCATATACTTACATTTGTGTATATGCATTTAGCTCAAGTGAATACTTATGTGGTTAAATCTTCTCTCAATTAAGATGGGAAGTCATTATAGGAAATTCTGTAGTTTTCAGTCCATGATATTGCATGTAGTTTACAAAGTGTATGGCAAGTATCTGGTGCTTTAGTACATTGGTGGTTATATGCTTCATGTGAACATCCTATGTTTAGGATTAAAAATACAGATAGAACCATATGTTTGTGTATATTTCTTGATCCATCGAAACTGTGATCATCCTTTCTTGGCTAGTTGTGTGACCTTTTTCTCTTGTAAAATTTGCAGGTATTAGTGGCAGCTAGTAACCTAGAGGAAGTTACTGAAACTGTTGACTACTATGTCCAGGGAAGTACAATTGCTGCAGGAAATCTCTTTGGAAGGTGAATTTGCGTCTAATTTTAGTGACATGCTATTATTCTTTTACCAAAAAAATTCCTTTACAACTTATTGTTAATTTTCTCCTTTATATAGGCATGTGGGTATATTTCATATTTTTCCTCTTCCGATTCTTTTTTTCTTCTTCCTCCAATACTAGTTTTATTTTGGTTTGTAATCTGTGAATCTTTTTGTCATGGGGGTTATGAATTTACATCAACAATGTGGATAAGTACCAGAATCCCTGTTAAGGCTTCAAGCGCTGCTGCATAGACTGCAAGATGCCGTTATCCATCTACTTCCACCCATATATTCAACCTTGGGTTTCCAAGAGTGTTTCTTGCCAGTTCTGTTACTTCTGTACCCTTATTATACTCTTATCTGCATGCTTGCTTTGCTTTTTGTTTGTGATCTGTTCCACTTTGCCCATTTCTACCTCTATAATCAGGAACTCTGGATGTTTGCCTAGAATTTCAGGGAGCTTTGCTGATTGATGCCTAAAGATTAACTCTTGCACAGCCTTGATTTCTCTGTCCCTTGCACAGCTTTTCCAGGAGATTGGGCAATAATTAGGCTATCTCTTTTTAGATATAAAAAAAAAATCCTATTTCTTTTATCTTCAAGAAAATTTGATTTTCTGTTTTATGTATGTAATGATCGTTGTTAATATAATTGTATTGTTTTTCGTTATGAACATTTTCTTTTGTGTACTTCCTTCTAGGAAAATTTTCTTTTGACCTATTGGTGTTTGACTGTATCAATAGTTCTATACCAAATGTCTTTCTGGTTTCCTATCTATTGTTGCCATGCACTCTTCACTTTGTATTTTCATTCTATAATTTCCTTTTATCTGAGTTATTGCCCAAGGCTTAAAAATCAATCTTGGTTGGCAATTTTTGTGGACTTATATCTACCATGAAGGTGTTTCACTTAAGCTCGTCTTTCTATAGGCGCCGAGTTGTCCAAGTCTTTGCTCGTGGTGCTCGAATTCTTGATGGTGCTTTTATGACTCAAGATTTAAGCTTTCGAGCTCCAAATTCTGAATCTGGCTCGGGTTCTGAAAGCTTGATGGTATCATCTGTTTCTATAGCTGATCCATACGTGTTATTGAGAATGACTGATGGAAGTGTTCAGCTTCTTGTTGGAGGTACATCTGGCCATCCTAACTTTTTACTCCTTTTTTAATAGTTGCTCAGATATCAAAAACATCATATGGACTTGGATATGATGTTCGATGAATTTATTGGATTCTGCATGAAGGCATAGAACGTGAACCTTTTTTTTTTTGAAAAAAGAAAGAGAACCAGTGAAGCTTTGACTATGCCTGTCTATATATCCTAGATTTATGGCGATGAACTTTTGTGTAGTCAGTTTTGCAATATGACTCCCCACCATTAAAAAATGGAGCAAGGAATTCCATTTTCGAGAAGTTCAACCTCTCTCTCTGTCTCTTCATGGACAGAAATTAGCCATTCTATGTCCCTTATCTCAAAATTCATTCTTTGGGGTGCAATCAGCACAGTTGAGGGACACAAGACTACATGATGTAATGGAACTTTTAAAGTGATTCTTGTATTTCATGTGTTTCAAGCTACAATTTCCTTATAAGGTCTTCGACTTTTTCTTTCTTAAATGGGGGCTTCTAAATGGCCAAACATTTCTTTTAACTCATTATACTTCTCTTAGAATGTTGGGTCGCCCTATTTCCAGGCGGCCCTGGCTGTTGTCAAGGAAAAAAGATGCGAAAGGACAAAGTGCTCTCCAAATCAACCACACCCCTAAATTTTGAAGAGGATTTTTGTCCTTTCAAATTTCTTTTTCCCCTGGAAATAGGCTGCCCTAGAAAGTTTGTATAAGACAAAGAGGCAGTATGATAGTTGTAGAAACAAAAAGCAATTAAAATACACTCCAAATTCTTGTTCCACTTGAGATAATGTCTTAAACTGCTTAAAGCTGCAAAGTTGGTGCGGTAATTTAGCCTGGTTAGGGAAGAGATGCCTTCTGCATAATGCAAAAACTATGGCTTTGGAGCAGGTATCATTCAAGAAGTTATTTTGGTTGAGAAAAAGTGTCTTAGTTTCATGTCATTAGTTACTTATTCGTTTCTTATCTGTTCTTAATTTATTCATGATTGCTGAAGTTATAATTAAGAAATCAATCAATTTACTGTAGCAAGTCAGGGTAGCAGTGTTATAGCACGTTTGCAGTTATTATTCGTGTGGTATTTGTGTGTTCACATAACTGTGGCGTCTTAGTGTCTGTCACCCTACTAAAATGCTATTACAGCAGGGAATGCTTTTCTTCAGATTTAGTTGAGGTGTTGGGATAAGTTTGAAAGCATTAGATGTATAAAGTATTCTTGTGGGAGTTTTAAAGTCTATTAGAAGTGGTTTTATAATCTCTTAGAGTTGGTGAATACTGAGCTGAAAAGTTGCAGCCTTATTTCTATGTTTGAGAGAGGGTGATTGTTTTGTTACTTTCTCTTTCTATTCTCCTATTGTGTACGTGTTCTTTCTATTCTTTTAGTTCCCTTACAACAAAACAATGCTTTCTGTTACTCTTTAGCCTTCTGTGGCTCTAATTTTCTTCTCACAAGACCTTTTCTAACTGTTCTCAACTGTTCCTAATCTATTTCGTTGCAAATGTAAACCCTATTCATCTTCAAAGTGCTGAAGCTGTCAAAGATCCTGCACATCCTTCCACAAAATATCTTTGCTGAAAGAAGCTATGCTAGACAATCCTTTTGTGAACCAAGAAGCAACCTACTTCAAAACAGTTGTATAACATTAAGATTTCCAGAACAATAAGAGAAAGCTGTTTAAATAATTAATAGAGGATGCCAGTCAACAATGCCCGTAATACAGGTTGCTGCAACTCTCAGTTTTAGTCCTTTCCAGAGGGGATTGGCCTATGTATAGATGTGTATGAGTCTCATAGCGCTTATAGTTTTCATTAAGTTTTCCTTTCTAAGGAGGTTGTCTATTCAGACACTCTGTACTGAAATGAGAAATTAATGTGCATACCACCATCCTGGGTACACAGTTTATGCATTGTGGATTTCTTCGGATTTTATGATTCTCTGCTTATCGCTGCTTTGAAGGTGGACATTAGAGGATAGCTGAGTCATTTTCATATAGCTATACGTGCCTGCTCATTCCTCAATGTCATTATGTCCTTGGAGTCAGCATTTGTAGTAGAGTTGTAAAATTATACATGATATTTACTACCTACTATATGTGAACCCACATGAAGGTTTCACCTTCATCGACAATAGTTGCAATTTCTTTTTTCTTTTTCTCTTTCTTTTCTTCTTCTTAACTTCTATAAGTCTATATATCATTTCATTCACACTTCTTCAAGTGTAGTTTTTTCTTTCTTTTTTTGTTCCTGATCTACAGATCCATCTAGTTGCACTGTTTCTATCAGCATTCCGGCGGTATTTGATAGCTCAAAGAAATTTATATCGGCCTGTACACTGTATTGTGATAAAGGACCTGAATCATGGCTCCGGAAGACAAGTACTGATGCATGGCTTTCTACTGGTATAGGGGAGGCAATTGATGGGGCTGATGGTACATCCCATGATCAGGGTGATATATACTGTGTTGTTTGTTATGAAAGTGGTACTCTTGAAATCTTTGACGTGACTAATTTCAATTGTGTTTTCTCCGTGGATAAATTTATGTCTGGAAAGACCCATCTTGTAGATACCTTTATCCAGGAACCATCCAATGATCCTCAAAAAACTATGAATAAAAATTCTGAAGAATTACCTGGCCAAGGCAGGAAAGAGAATAACCAAAACTTGAAGGTTGTTGAGTTGGCCATGCAAAGATGGTCAGGACAGCATAGTCGCCCTTTTCTTTTTGGAATATTGACTGATGGAACTATTCTTTGTTACCATGCTTACCTATTTGAAGCTTCAGAAAATGCATCCAAAAATGAGGAAGTTGTTTCTGTTCAGAATTCTGTTAACCTTAGCAGTATAAGCACTTCTAGGCTTAGAAATCTGAGATTTGCTCGTGTTTCCTTGGATTCATACGCAAGGGAGGAGACATCATCTGGAACCCCATGCCAACGAATAACAATCTTCAAAAATGTTGGTGGTTACCAAGGATTATTCCTTTCTGGTTCAAGGCCAGCTTGGTTCATGATATTCAGGGAACGGCTGCGAGTTCATCCACAGGTCAATTTCTTGTTGGTTCTAAAATTTTCAGATTTGATTTTCTTGTAACTTGCCTTCTTTTTATTTAATAAAAAGTGGAAGAGATCACTCAGATAGTGAGAAAAATGAGGAATACTTTCGGCTCTGAAACCAAACTGATGTAGGACCACTTAAAAGCTTTGGTAGTACTGTTGACCAACAATCATATGAAGGGAAGAGGCGATGAGCAACTTCTTGGTTCCTGTTTAAAAAGGTAGAATAGTTTTTCAGTTTTTCTAGGCTTGATGGAAAAGACAGATTTAGAATACACTTAAGATTGAAGGTGATTAGTGGCTCATATTTTGCTATATAATTCTTTTTTTGTATCTGGACCATAACTAATCTAAATATCTAGTGTTAGGATAAGGATAATATGGTAGGAAAAGGCCTAGGGTTGTGGATGTAGGGGTTTTTTTGTTTCAACAGAAGGAAATTTAGGGTTAATTCTGATTGAAACAGTAATTTTTTGAGTTGCAATGAACTTATATAGGACTAGTTCCCTTCCCTGAAATGATTTTTGCTTCACCACTGGGGCTGGGCTGGGGCTGCATCTCACAAGGTTTAAGAGTGTCAATAGTTGCCGGAAGTTTATTTGAATTTATCTTCACTAAAGTGAAAGAGTATTAGGACATATGTAGCTTGCTGGTTTTTTTGACTGATTAGGATTTCAAAATTTAACTAGTAGGAGTGATGTTGACCTAATTAAATCCATGGGTAAAGGCCCAACAACATAACTGACCCCATCTGTGAAAAAAAACAAATAAAATCCATAGTCCACTACTATGGCCTAGGCCCCAAAATATATAGTCTCTTGAATATGCTTTGACTTAATAAATTATTAGAATATATTTGATGATACTTAAAGAGAGAACATGCTAGGTAAAAGGAAAATAGAAAAAATGAGACAAAGATCAAACTTGATTATATGATGTGGGAGTTGGTTAGTATTAAATTTTCAATTGGCCCCATCTTTTGTAATCAAAAGCTTAATATAGGTTTTCTGTTTCTTGTATGATGATAAAAATGAATTATATAAATCCTTTTGGGACCAAAAGTTGTCCTGTAGCCAGGTTGGCTACTAAAAAGTAAGAAATTGCTTGCACAGTTGCATGTTGCCATTTTTCAAGATTTCCAATCTGGTTGATCACCTTGTTGGCTTGTTTAATTCCCATGACACCATTGGTAAAGATGTTATGTGCGCACATGTGAATGTGTTCTTTTCTTAATGTTACATAACTAGAGAATAAATATTAAAGAATAATTGTTTTGAAGAAAGAAATTGATTGTAATTGAAGCAACGAGATCTTCTTCTTTCCTCATTCTTTTTTTACTGAATATTTTTACTTTCTTATTTCTGTTATGTAAGAGTTACTCATTTGTTCTTGTTTCTTTGTTCACGAAATAGCTGATATGAATTAGAAAATAATAGCTGATGTGAAGTCACTCATGGCAAAGGTGTTTTGAATTTCTGTATTTAGTTTTATGGGAAATTTCATCCCGTTTATCCATTTTTGTTGGTTTCTACAATGTTTTTCAGAGAATAATCTTCCAAGGTTATTAAAATGAGAGAATGGGAATATGAGATATATTGTTATCAAACAATGTTGTCAGAAGTCATGTAATTGGAATCAATGTTGTAGAATGGCAGGTCCGTCGCCTATTCCCAAGGTCTTTGAGACCCCGGAATGAAAGAAGAGTATCTTCGAAGGTGGGCTTTGTACTTGTTTATCAAGGTAGCGTTTGGCGGGACTTTTCAAAGTCCTTCCTAACTATGGAAGTCCTTTTGAAAAAAAATTCTATGTTTGGTGAATTGGCTTTCGAAATAGCTGCCTAATCGACTTCTCGCGAAGTCTGTATTTGCTTAAGTGAAAATTTTTAGTTCCGGTACTTTCCTCAGTTTTTGTAACAAATTACCCATACTATCCACTTATCTTGTAACATTTACAAATCCTATTCCATAACATATATATACGTATAGTTTCTTATATCCAGATCCCGAAAGGTCGCTGCAAACAATGACGAATAGATTGAAGAACTAAGCATCATCACTGTGTCGATGCTCGTCCTTTGGCTCTTTCTCATAACTTAGGCAAGAATGGTTCTGATTTAGTTGGGTTAATGGAAGATCTATTTATATAATGTCTAGATAGTTACGTGTATATATATATGTATATGTATACATGTATGTATAGATAGAGAGAGGGCATGGCAGAGGCAAGTAGGCAACGATCAAGGAAGGAGGTGGCCTTTGGAAGGGTGATACTTCCATTACGTTTTGCTTTTCTATTTTTATTGTGTAATCCCATTAGTTATAGGTGATGGGAGAATATTTATTTTTTATTAAGAATTTATTTTTAGTTGTATAACAATAAATATATACTTCTACAAGTAAAATTTGCATACGGTTACTTTTTGCTTTTAATTTTTCTTCCTAATTTTTTTAATTTTTTATTAAATTTTACGACAAAATGACTAGGTGAATGATAAATATAATGGTCAATATTGTCAATTAGAAGTTATTTGACACTTCTGAAACGTTGCCACCAAACATACACTAATAGGAAAAGAACTTATAAATTTTAAAGGACTTCTAAATAAAATATTCACCAAACACTCATCTTCTATTAAATTCCTTTTTATAAAGTCCCTCCCTACAAAGTCCTTGTGAACAAGCCCCAATACCAAGTACTTGGGTTTGGCTGCATGGATCCATGGTCTATGGTGTATTGTATTGTACTCATTGCAAGGAAATATTCTTGGTTAAATTCAAATAGTTTTAAGTAACTTCCATTTGCTGGATTAATTTCATGAATAATGTTACGTAAACTAAAGGTGTATCTTCATTTGCAGCTATGTGATGGACCTATTGTTGCCTTCGCTGTCCTTCACAATGTGAACTGTAATCATGGTCTTATTTACATTACCTCACAGGTCAGGAAATAGTGCACTGCTCCTTTTTTTGCTCTTGGTTTTTACATCTTTTAATTTTTGCGTTCTTTTTGTTTCAGGGTATTCTGAAAATTTGCCAGTTACCGTCTGTATCATGCTATGACAACTATTGGCCTGTACAAAAAGTCAGTGTTCCTTTCTTTAAAATTCTGTTCCTAATAGGCCATTTCCATATGGTTTGTCGTTTTGGCATATTGATCAACTTACCTGAAAGTTACATTTTCAATAATCAGATTCCATTGAAGGGCACTCCACATCAAGTCACTTACTTTGCTGAGAAGAATCTATACCCAATTATAGTTTCAGTTCCAGTAAGTGGATTATCTTGCTTTTAATCTGGCTTTGGTCCATGGATAATCTCTAATAATACATGCACATGGGCACTGCACATTGCGCACACAAACACACCCACGTCTCCCCAATATCAATAAGGACTTACTTGAACTGCTTGTGATTACTATTATCTGCTAGTTCCTTATGATCTGCAGCCCTCTTAGTACCATCACCTTTTTTCTTTCCTCTCTTTTTTAATAAGTAATTTCTTTCCCATCTTTTAATTTATATAATTTAGTCGCAGCATGACCCTACGAATTATATCATCTAATATATGAAGAATTGATAGGCAATAGGTTTTTGATTGCTTAATTTGATATACATAAGATTTGGCTTTTTGTCAGAAATGCGGTTCATAGTGAATCTAGTGACTCCCCTGGGCACAGAGTGGCCTTACCAAACTTGTATTTGATCTCTAGCAGTGCTGAACTAAGTTTTGATGCATTATTTAGTTAGCAGTTATAGTTACTCTTTATTTCTTTAAAAATGTTATTATTCTGAGTCCGTCCTAGAATAAATTTTCTTGTTTACAGGTATCATGATGTCTGCTGTTATCAGGTTTTTGCTGCTTTAGGGGTATTAAGTTTTGCCTTGTGCATAATATGGAGTTTCAACAGCGTTTCTATTATTTTTTGCAGGTTCTCAAGCCATTGAATCAAGTCCTCTTATCTCTGATTGATCAGGAAGTAGGTCATCAGATTGAGCAAGATAACTTGAGTTTTGATGATGGGAGTTACAGTGTAGATGAATTTGAGGTCCGGATTCTGGAACCGGAAAAGTTCGCTGGCCCTTGGCAAACTAGGGCTACAATTCCTATGCAAAGTTCTGAAAATGCACTGACTGTGCGGGTGGTTACACTATTTGTGAGTTTAATTTTTCTATTCCATCTGTTTTTTCGTCTTATAATCTCTGGCCTTTAATTTTCCTCTTGGTGGTTCTGCTGGGTGGGAGTAAATATGTTTTTCCTTGTATGGAATTCTTATTATATATGTTGTTGCAGAATACAACAACAAAAGAAAACGATACACTTTTGGCGATTGGAACCGCTTTTGTGCAAGGGGAGGATGTCGCTGCAAGAGGGCGTGTGCTCTTGTTTGCTATTGAAAAAAATTCAGAGAATTCGCAGACTTTGGTAACCTTTTGAATTATTTTACTTTTTGTACTTAGTTCAGTTTCACTTGTTTTTGCCACAACAAACTTAACCATTGTATGCATTTGGTGTCTTTTCCTTAAGTCCTTCGCGTTGGTGCCCGTGCGCTACATAGCTATTTAACTGTTATCCTTTTCAGGTTTCGGAGGTTTACTCAAAGGAGTTGAAGGGTGCTATTTCTGCTCTAGCTTCACTTCAAGGTCATTTGTTGATAGCTTCTGGTCCAAAGATTATCTTACACAAGTGGACAGGTTCCGAGTTGAATGGTGTTGCCTTTTTTGATGCTCCACCTCTTTATGTTGTGAGCTTAAACATCGTACGTATAGCTGCCATAACTTCAATATCTCTTTTACTAATTTCCTTTGGTTGTGGTGTTCTGAGTCAGCTCTTCATCAATATGAGTGTTATGCAATAGAAGTATAAAATATGGTCATTATATGCATGTTAGATTGTCCAGTTGTTTGTCATTTGCTTACAAAGACAATTAGTGGGTGGAACAAGATTAATGGGAGAAAATTAACGTGGTATGTACAGTTAGCAAATCAAATGGATTTGGCCATGTGACCATGCATTGAAATTATCTAATCCGGCTTACCACTTAATCTGTTCAATTTCTGATTCAGTAGGTATATCTAAGTATCCTAGATTGAAGGACCAATGACTAAAACCATAGTATTACTGGATTGCTCCACTATTGATTGACTTTTACTGCTTGCCATGTCAGTGTAGTGAGGATTGCAAAAAAGTCATTTTTGTTGTAAACTCAGTTTATACGTTTATATTTATTCTTACTTTTGTCACTTCTCTGGTAATGGTTTTATATCTGCCAACTTTTTGAACTTTGTTTTTGGCTTACAACATGGGTCAACATCTAACTGCATTGAGGAGAAAATTTAATTCATTTCTCATATAATATGTGCACATTTCTGAGTCCATGATTAATTTCTTCTAGCTTGTGTAACGTATGCAGGAGGCACACTTTATTGAGGTTTACTTGTTATGTACACAAGTTATGCTTCTTGTTAATTCTATTTGATGTTGCAGGTTAAAAATTTTATCCTCCTTGGTGACGTTCATAAGAGCATATACTTTCTTAGTTGGAAGGAACAGGGAGCTCAACTTAGCCTGTTGGCGAAGGATTTTGGCTCACTTGATTGTTTCGCTACAGAGTTTTTAATTGATGGAAGTACACTCAGTCTCATAGTTTCAGATGAGCAAAAAAATATTCAGGTTACCACCTTTCTTTTGTTGGCAGTTTCTTATGCATATAGTTTTGCTGTGTTTTTGTAGAGTTCAAAAGTAATTAAAACTTGTGGCAGACAAGATCACTTTCTATTCTTTAACATGAACAAATTTTCCTGTCGAAAACAAATAGAAGCGTTGTTTTCTTTTTTATCCTTTTTATTTTAATTTGGTGTATTTATTTATACCACATGGGTAGAGAGTGGTTGTCCAGGCATAAACCTGTTTAGAGGAGTAAATATAGATTTGTCAGTGTTGATGCCAACATGTATATATACGTATGTATGTAAAGCGGGAGATCCTGCTATAAAGTGGGAGCCTTTTGCACTTGGTAAGACCTTCAGATATATAATATATATGTATGTGTGTCTATATGTGCATATACACAGACACAGAGACATGAAAATTACGAGATTTTTGGATAAAACCTAAATGGAACCACTGCTAATATAGGCTTTTTTGTGTTGTAAAAGTACAAACCAAATTTCTATTTTTGTTATAAGTATAACTATTACATGTATTGTATACATGGTAAATGTAATGAGTTATGTGCTATTACAAAGTTCCAAATATGTTGTGATAATAATAAACTTATCATAGAACAGGAGACTATATTTTGGTGCAGGGGGTTACCTGAAGGAGTTAGTATCCTGGCAATTCGCATTTTGAACCAGAGTAAAAAAAGCATCGATCTAGGACAGTAAATTTAGCTACTGGAATAGTGCTTTTCTTTCCACAGTTATCTCTTATATTACAAGGATGTGCAATATACTTTGCTAAGAAGCACGGACACGGGTCATGTCGACATGGCAAATTTTCAGAAAACGCAAGACATGACACGGCGAGGACACAGAAAAAATTTATATTTTATATATCAACTAAAATTAAAAAAACATATATTCTACAACTTAAAGTCAAATTGGGTATAATCTAAATTGTTTTCATATTATAATCTGATCCCAAGTTTGTATTCATCAAACATGTGACTTATGTATAGTAAACAATGGACATGTGTCCCTCAAGTGTCAGAAGCGTGTTTGTTTATTAAAAAAATTTAAAAATAAGAAGATACGTTTGGATACATGTTTGTCCGACATAGTGTTCAACACAAACATGACCCTTTTTAAAAGAATTCATGCTTCTTAGGCCGTTAGTATATAATAGAGAGCTCATTTTTTCTTTTAGTAGAAGAATAAAAGGAAAGGGCAATAATGCCTGGGGGACTCTTGAATGGATAAAGAATAACAGTAGAAATGCTTTACGTGACTAGCTTAAGTAACATTAAAGAAATGGACAACTATTTCACTTTTAAGTTACATTAAGTAAATCACTAAAAACCACGAACACTTCTAAGGTGTCAAAACTTCCAATTTGTTTACAAGAATAGATTTCTAAAGTAGATATTAGGACTTTTGTTCGTACTTGTTTCCAATATGTAGAATGTGAAAAATAATTTATTACTATTGTGATATAATGTGATACAAATGAAATTATAAAAAATGAAGAAATAGTTATTATTATTTATTTGTTGTTGTGTTCTAGCCGTGTTGTCCTGACTCTTTTTAGAATTGTTGTGTTGCCGTGTCCGTATTGTTTTGTATCCGCGTCTCGTGGATGCTTCTTAGGTAAATGGACAACTCTTTTTTCGTGCTTTTTGATTTGATAAATAAATGGACAAATTCTATATTCTAATTACATTAACATTCATTATTCATTTGGGCTTAGAGAAAAGCATTTATGTGATTAGAACTACCTCATCACATTCCACCATGTCCCTATGCAAGCATGCTCCAATCATATTTTGGAGTATGTGGCCTACAACATCCAATTTCTATTCCATCATGTGGAAATATTTGCTTCCGTTGTACCATAATTTTGGTCGCTACCAAGGAGATTCAAAGTTTTAAGTTACAGTTATGGTCAAGCTTGATAGCCATATCGAGAGTTATTGGCTCTGATGCAATATGAGAAGCACTTTTTAACTCACAGTAATATTGTTTCTCCTTATGAATCCTTGCATGCACAAAACAGATATTCTATTATGCTCCAAAGATGTCAGAGAGTTGGAAAGGACAGAAGCTTCTTTCAAGGGCTGAGTTTCATGTTGGCGCTCATGTGACTAAGTTCTTGCGGTTACAGATGCTTCCTACCTCATCTGATCGAACCAATGCAACTCCTGGCTCTGATAAGACCAATCGATTTGCTCTACTATTTGGCACCCTTGATGGCAGCATTGGCTGTATTGCACCTCTTGATGAACTCACATTTCGTAGACTTCAGTCGCTGCAGAAAAAACTTGTTGAGGCTGTTCCCCATGTTGCTGGACTAAACCCAAGGTCTTTCCGCCAGTTCTGTTCAAATGGAAAAGCTCATCGGCCTGGCCCTGACAGCATAGTCGATTGTGAGCTGCTTTGCCAGTAAGTATTTTTGTTTTGTTCCTCCTGATGTTTCTAATATCTGAAGAGAGAAGTCTTTCTTCTCCAAGGTGGTGTAACATCCCAATTAACTCATTTTCAAACACACACAACACCCTTACGTGCAAGCAAACTCACTGCTGTGGAGTCACCTGCCAATTATGTTGTCTTCACACACAACACAGTTCAGCTATCTTCCATTTTGTTTTCAAATTCAAAGTGAAAGCTGTCATCATTTGCTCGCTTGCCGTTGGGTGTTTGAACTTCAAGCTTAAGTGAACCAGTTTGGGGCTTGGTACAATGCACGGTTTTGATTCTATGTGCTTTTTATTAGGGCAACAAATAGTATGTGTTTGAATATCCTGAGGAAAATGAAAAGCTTTGTTGTGGACAGCTCTGGTTAAGAATGCAGTACCTTAGAATTTCATCACCACCATCACAAACTATGATAAAATTGGAAACCACATTTCTGTTACAAAAGCCTAGAATTTATGTTATACAAAGAGTTCGTCAATGTTTGCTCAACCATCTTAAACTGGCCCCATCATACATTCAAAGGTTATGTGAGACATAATGGATCATTCAATTTACTTGGGATGTCTTTTGTTGCCCTCTGAGTCAAATAGAGTTTTGCAGAAGCATAAAGTTATTCTGATAACATTGAAAATAACTGATGGTGTCGCCTCTGATGCTTTGTAATGGATGGTTTTGGATGCCAAAAATGAATCATAAGCACTCATGTGAAGTTTTCTCTGGTTTCTATGATTCCGCAGTTATGAGATGCTCCCATTGGAGGAACAGCTTGAGATTGCTCACCAGATTGGAACGACTCGTTCACAGATTATGTCAAATTTGAATGACCTTACTCTAGGCACAAGCTTCTTGTGAGCATGGCCATTCAGAATGCAGCCAACAAGTGTGAAACAGCTGAAAGTGACTTGCCGGCTACGTCTTGATCTGCCTACATCATGCTATAGAAGTAAAATCTGATCGAAACCAACCATATTTGTTGTAAGATTGGCTATTTCTTTGCATCGGTTTGATTTGAATGATTGTTGTAACATTGAGATCCAACTAAATTTGTTGTAAGATTGCCCTTCACTTTTCATCCATTGCCAGGATTTTGATGTATTTTCTAGCGGATGGGAGCCGATTATTGTATTTATGAATACAATCCCCATGTTCTAGGCTTCTGAATGCAGGAGACTATTTTAACTAGCCACTGATTGAATCTGATCTCCTTGAGAACCCAATTGATTTGCCAGCTAATGTATTGACTTTATATTGTCATGTTGGTATAGGGCATTATGATCTTGCATGTTGATAAAAGTGTCACATATGGCACCCAGGGCCAAACTAGAATTTGTTTTCAATGGGCGCCATAATTATTATATTTTAAGTTTAAATTCAAGTATATGTAATATTAAATTTCTACATGAAAAATTAAACTAGCAATTTTGCCTCTAACAAAATATTGAAAAGAAAATTAATTTTTTCGTAGTACATTTTGAACTCAATCATCTGTTAAAGTGAACTTTGAGATTTTATCAAAATTTGAAAGTTATCTATGATTGATATTATATTATCTTTCACGACAATTTGTTTTCCAATGTAGAAAATCAACCAATTAATGAAAAAACAATTTTGATTTTATTACAAAGTCTAGTTGTGACAGTGTTCATTGTTGAAAAAGATCTATTTATAATTACAGTAAAACTAAAAGCATAGGCTCACTCACTATAAAAAATACAATGATTGTGAGGTTTATTGGGTTAGGATGTATAAAAGAAAAGATGGTAGGATTCATATCCCACTACACAACATTTGTACAAACATAAAATTTGTACAAAATTTTTTGATCTAGTTGAATTATGGCTTTTCACTTTAAAACAAAATACTAAATGACTCTTATTATAAAAATTTTAATGTCACGTCGTTCTAATCGTACAATTTTTTTTTTTTTTGAAAGAATTGTATTTTTCTTTATTGGATTAAGACCTTAAGAAAGGTTTCAAATTGTAGGGGTGTCAATAAAATAGAATTTTGTTATATTATTAGGTATATATTATATCTATATGAGGGTTATCCGAAAGATGGAGGGTGTCAATAGAATAGAATTTTGTTAGATTATTAAGTATACGTACTATCTATAGGCGGGTTATCTGAAATGCGGGGGCTGTCATGGCACCCCTCCTTATGTGTTTGGATTTAGGACTTGTGAGGGAAAAGAAAATAAAAATAAAAAATAAAATAAAAGAAGCTAAATTTGTTTTGATTAGGTTAAAAAAAAAAAGTAAAAATTCAGTAGGTATTTGCCAAAAAAAATGTGTTTTTTTTCTTCTTCAGTTGCCCGTAAAAAATATTTTAAGTAATATCATTTTTCTTTTCTTTAATAAATTCCCGCTTCAAACGTAGGATTTCCTAATGATCTAGAAAGGGCTCTAATTTGCAAAATATCTAAGAGTCGTAGAGGGGGATCATATCTTTTGAATTGGTCAAAGCAACCTAATCTACTAATGATGCCATGAACTCCATTTTAAGGAATCACTAATTCTCTGTAAGACCTTTGAGATTACAACTAAAACTAGCATTAGACATTTTCTTGTTGTATGTGGATGAGGAATGATTAAAGTTGGGGACCTATGACTTGGACTCCTTTGCAATTCAAACAGTGTGTGCATTTGCACACAGCCATGGCATACATGTAGTGCTCAGGTAAGTGCCAGTCAGTAGGACAACAGGTAAGTGTCGGTCAGTAGAACAGCAAACCAGACGAGTTGAGCATAGTTGAGTAGGGATTGTTCTTAGTTTAATAATTTTATGAGCTTCAAAATGTGTTTAAATTTAATTTGTTTAACTTTTGAGCTGAACTCAAGTACCTTGTTTTTTTTAGTATATATAAGCTCATTGAGTTGAGTTTGAACTAAATTTTAAAAATTTTCAAGCTTTAAAATGTGTTCTAGCGTTAGAGAAATTAACTTTCTCGAAAGACGTATCGAATTGAGTTTAACTGGTCTGGATTGGATTTGAAACTTGAATTGAAGTTGAAATACAAACTTATCGACTTTAAGAAAACGTGTCAGTTAGAATTAGACTAAGCAATGTCCCAAGGACATTTTGCCTCTATTGGGCCTGACAGGCCAGTGAAGCAGTTGATTAACTAAATTGAGTTTAGAAAACTGATCTAAACTTGCTTATTTTCATAACGAATTGATCTTGAATGAGCTGAGCAAAGCTCAAGTATTAAAATGTATTCTATTTGTCAGGTGACAATCTTCCAAGGTAAAAAATCTAAATGAACTCAATCAATCGCCAATTGTCAGTTGCTCATTCATCAAATTCTCTAGACAGCAAAAAAAAAAAAGGTAGTCCAGTGCTCAAAGGCTCCTGATATTGCACGACTATTCTCAAGCTTTAGTAAACTTTGTTGAGGCTCAAATTTAACCTTTTCTTTGCACTAGAAAAAGTTAAGACCCAACAAGATGTTATGATTAGGTTCATCCTCAGATAATGTAACCCCTTTAAGCTACTGGTGCTCAGAATTTGTAATAATAGCAGAACATTCCCTCAAGGGTCCCATGTTGGACTTTGATTTAGCGATTTGTGTTTTATGGTGTATGAATATAAATTACATAGTAAATCTGGTCCAGTTGCCATTCTCGTGGGTGTGGGCCATGATTTGAGATCAGATGGTTAATATTATTTCATTACTTTCTTTTTTATTCCTTCTTTTTTCTTTTAATTATTGAATTAATTAAGGTCTGGGTTGTAAGAGAATTTGCAATCAGTACCATGAAGTACTAGATTTTCAAACGGTCAGGATGGACTGAAATGCGGGCTTGGGCCAGGCTTTATTGGGATTAATAAATACTTCTTAAACGGGCCTACGCTTGGCCTCTGCCGGACTGTCCGCACGTGTGTGTCACTCCAAATCATTTGGTCGCCTGTGTTACGTACAATGATGATGGCACACGTGCGTATGGTTATCATGAATAGGGCAACGGGAAGGTAGGGGGGTCATGCAATATGTTAAGGAGATGTTTCCAAGTGTTTTTGGATTGGGACCATTCCTTCAAGGAATGTCTAGCAAAAGTGGAGCATAGCTCCCTCCATTGAGATGAATGAGAGGCCCATACATTGTATGCAGACCTCCTAAATTTTTTCTCACAGAAAATGTTAATTCTTCTAAATTTTTTATCAAAATTTTTGTACCAAAATAACATGGTGGTAGCAATTTTATAGTTAAATGAGATCTTGACAGATTCTTTTTGTTAATTTTTATGAGCGAGTGTTTGGGCCAGCTTGCGCTTACCATGACTAATTTTAAGCCCGTGTAGTCCCTGTAACTAGATAGTTACCGAATCAAATACCCTAGAGGTGGCCCATAGAGTTAATAGCACTTTAAAGATTTTCAAACCTAAGATCTTGGAAGGAGTAGACCCTAAGTCTCAGGCCTTGACCACTTGGCCAAACCTTTGATGAGTTCTTTGTTATAAAGTGACAGACTCACAACTCAACAACATCATTCCATATTTGTTTTCTATGAATACTATCATACAAGAAGAAAATTTATACATAATTCATGTACAGAACTACATGATTGAATGAGAGGCCCTTATTTTAAAATAAAATAGCTATCATCATAGTTCTTAATTATAAAATGTAGTCGAAGTGCCATATAATTTTAGTAGAATTTTATGTAAAAATTTTCTTTCTTTTTTTAATGTATATCATTGGCCTTTTTCTCACACTACAAAACCCATCTATGGAGTCTCTATTCCAAAAGCACTTCACTTGTAATGGGATCCCATGTAGTGCACACTTAGGTCCCCATCAAGAGATAGAGAGAGAGTGTGTGTGTGAGATGCAAAATGAGTGTGTGGGAGAGAGAAGAGGCCAAGAAAGCCAAGGCAAAATGAGTATGCCTTGACATGAAAATAGAGCCTCTCATTTCTTCAAATGCCTTCAAAAAGTCTTCCTATGGGGTCGGTCCTAAAAGGCATGGTGTGGAATGGTGACCCGAGTCTACTCAGTCAGGAAGGTTTTCATGAAGCAATGTTTTAAAAATCGAACCGTTGAGCGAAAATCATGACATAATAAATATATTTAAAAAATATAATTTAAAAAAATATATAATTTTTTTTGACATTTTATATCATTTTTTATGAGTTTTTATTGAACCGATAATTTTTGAATAGTTTTATGTCCGGTTTAACGGTTTAACAACTAAATCAATCAATTTTTTACCGAATTTTTATTAAACTAATTTTAAATATGAACTAAACTATTTTTTAGATCGATTTCTAATTTTTAAATTGAACGGACCAATTCGATCCGATTTTTAAAATATTGTCACGGATGTCAGAGTTGAGTCATGCAATGAGTTCCCACCCCGGCAAAGTAGTGTTGTCAGGCTAGGGTAGTCCCTCCAAACTGAAGTCATAGTCTTGGTTGTTTTTCCCTTATCTCATTTACTCATCCTCTGTCTTCTTTCTCTTTCTTGGGAGCAAGAATGGGCACGGTCAATGTCCTTAGTGAATACACTTCACGTGCAGATCAATGTGTTTTCTTCGGACCTTTACTATAAAGCAGGTGGCATCAAAAAATGGATGATAGATTTGACTAGCCATAATTTCTGTATAGTGACAAGATTCAAAGTCTCGTCTAAGCCAAAGCGTCTAACGGAAACAAAATATAAAATCTTCATACAAGGAATAATCTCTACTTCTATATATAATAGTTCTATGTATAAGCATTTTCCTACCATAATAAAAATAAAAAAAAGTTGACACATACCTCTCTCTCTCTCTCTGTCTCTCTCTCTCTCTTCACCGTGTAATGTAGCTTTTATAGACCAATATATTGGAAGAGGGTGGTCCTCTCCTTCATTGAAGAGCTAGAGCAACGGATAGATCCTAACTTTTGGTTTTAATCATTCTTCCCAAACCATGCTACACACTGCCACATCACCACTGGCATTTGAGTGCAAATTAAAGTGCCTGAACCTTATTATTTCATGTGTTCCACATATTGACAGCAATTTAAGCATGAGAAACATTCATCAAAAGGGATTACTCTGACCTAGAAGGGCAATGCTACCAATGAACCAGCTTCCAACAGTTTCTCCATTAAAGCTTCTGATTTTCGTTTGAGGGAAGTGGTAGGTTGTATTAGCTTCTAGTGGTGTCATTTCACCTTCCTATATGGATTATGGCATCACAACATCATATACACGCGCGCATATATATATACATATATATTTTAACCACAAAATATCTATTATATATAAAGAGAGACTCTCAAATCTTTCAAATTAAAAGTTGTGTTAACTTTTTAAGCTTTCATAATTATCATAAGAAAAAACAACTAATTACTGTACATATTAAATACTACTAAAAGGCTAAAAGGAGAAAAACAAGACAATTTAAACACTACACGACTTACCAACCGCTTAAGATTTTTAAGAATTGAGGACTATACAAGTTTGTACACATTGACAACTTTACAATTACCTTTGAAACTTACATTTTCAATTACCTCTCGAACTCAAGTGACCTTTAATTGAAAAAAGAAATATGAGTTTCCAAGTTCTTCAATTGAATGATCACCATTGTTATCATTTTTCTTTTCATTCTAAACAAGAGTTGTTACTGGGTTTAACTTTGCAGCAAGTAAGTGAGTTTTTCATCATCATGGTTTCTTTTCTTCTTCTTCTTTTTTGGCTAGGTGGTTTATTTATTTATTTATTTTCATTGAATTACACACACATGGCACACACACATGGCATGTACCCCACCTCTAATATATATCTATATATATGTGTGTGTGTCGATAATTTCATATATGACAAATACTAGTTCCTTACCTTTGAAACCCTGTCCAATGTGCCCATGATGTGGTTGCATGCGTGGGTGCCCACTAGTCTATTCTTCCAAGCCGAATTGATCAGCATTGCACGAAAGTTCCTTGTATGTTTTCTTTTCTTTTGCTAGTCTTTTTGAGGTATCATGACAATATTGACAGAGCGAATCATACAAGTTCAAATACATACTTTCTTAATTTGTTGTGTTGATTTGCATGGAAAATATTTGCCTCCATAATGATATTCCACTCTAGTTGATTTGCCAACAATAAGGACTCTGGCACCCCAAGCTTCAAACCAAACTAACACCAAACCTCTCCATTAGCATTTTCAGTGCTTCTATATATGGCTATATTCTATGTATTGGACCAATAAAAATCATCTAAATTGCTGCAAAGGAACCAGGAAGCAAATTATTCAAAAAATGTTAGACAAGTCAACAGCTTTTTGTTTAAGTCACAAAGTTGTATCGCTAGCTCTTGAATATTTACTGAAAGAATAGAACTCACCAGAAAATTTGAAAAGAAATCGCTACACTGATGCCGGTCATTCTGAGGCTGATGTTTGCTTGGGCTACTCGTATCTTACCCGAAACTAATATACCATGGGTGTACATATTTGCCAACCTTCAGAGAGCTAGTTTACTCGTTTAGGGGTGAGTTTGAACTCATCATGATAGATATTATACATGTTTTAAAATGGAAGACTCTTTTCAATCACATTATTTTATATATAGATTATATATGAATTTTTTTTGTTATATAACATTACCCTTATTAAAATTCTACTATCTTCACCCACACCAATTTGTTGGAGAATCTAATATCGATTCTAAGAGTCATTAGACGAAGGGCTTGGTGCCTTGCATTTATCCAACATATATGATTATTTAAAGCAACTATTGATTTCTATTTAGAACTATAAAAAAAATGCCTCAAATTGCAATCTAACATGCCTTTCTTTAACAAACAAATATACTGTTTTTTACTTCATGAACATGTGTTAATGAGAGCAATATCACCCATTTACACATGGGAAAGAGTTGTTTGACTAACTGTCGGATCTTTATTTTTCACATTTTAACCATTCACTAAGTGACAAATTTCTGAATTTGCGCACTTCGAAAGAGTAATGGATCAAGCAAAAGAAGGCTTCCTTTTCTATTATAAGTCTCGAAGAGAGCTCTTCGCAAACCATTGCTGATCTTCTCATGCAACTCACTGCAAATCCCGGTGCCTCCGGGCAACAAGAAGAAAATGGAAGAAAGACCTTCATTTGTTAAACTTTTAACCACCTTCCTCTTTCCTTCCACTCTCCCCCTTGAAAGAGAGATATAACATGCTGTGTGTATATATATACGTCTAAAGAGAGAGATGGGGGTGGTGGGTATGAATTATAGTATTCATTTGTTAAGAAAGCACTTTTATCAAGGCATTGAAATGTAGGATGGCTGCCTATCTATTTACCGACAAAGTAAACAAGGATCTTGTTTACTGCCTTTCATTTGGTAGGCACAAAGCAGTGGTAAAACTGAAGGTTTGCAGAATTAATTCTATTTTTAGAAATGTCTATCTTGCAACAACCCTAGAAGTTTTGGCCAGCAAATCTACCACAACCATCACTCTTCCCACTAGCCATGTGATGTGAATGAGTAAGTAGGGTTTATATCGCCCCCACCCTCTCTCCCTCCCTCACAACAATTTTATGTATACTATGGTGCTTCTAACTCCAGTTGTTGATGGAAAATGCGAACCTTCTAGAAAATAAAATATCGTGGTGATATAATGTAATAAAGGCCACTCTAATGGGTATTTTATTTTAAAATATTTAATCATATTATTTTATATAAATTTTTTGGTTATATAGCTTTACCAATTATTGATTGATTACTTAATTAACCAAACATTAAAAAGAAAAATAAAAAGTGTTATATATAATTCTATTTCTTCATAATTTTTCTCACTTCTAGACACAAGTGAATGAGTAACATATGAATTTATTAATATGCGTAGTACAACCTAGTGTTTAGAGTGAGAAAATGATTGAGAAATGGAAGATACCTTTCCTTTGGCACTCCTTCATGGTTACTAGTGCTTAAATATGATGAATGCTGACACATTAAATTTTTCATGGATTCTGATATTCTTGGTCGATCTCTATGTATGTTGTGTGGTCTAATTGATATTGGCCACAAAATGAAAAGGTGGCACGATGTATAAGTAGCCATATCGATCACAGCCAAGTCTACTGAAGCTTGACCAAATTAATGGCTTTCATCATTAATTGGTGAAATTAAAAGATCAAAAGTGAAATTAAAAGATCAAAAGACTATGTGGGTATAGTCTTGAACATGTATGGAGTCCAATAAGGCTTTATTGATGGCATTTCTTCACACAACACAGGCTATCATTCATAGTAGCATTTCCAAAAGGCAAAATGAAAAGGAGGCACGAGGTATAAGCAACCATATCGACCACAGCCAAGTCTACTGAAGCTTGACCAAATTAATGGCTTTCATCATTAATTGGTGAAATTAAAAGATCAAAAGACTATGTGGGTATAGTCTTAAACACGTATGGAGTCCAATAAGGCTTTATTGATGACATTTCTTCACACAACATAGGCTATCATTCATTGTAGCATTTCCAAAAGGCACTATGTAAGCTTACGTTTAACATGATGTTTGAAACTTGTGGAAGGGTAAGAAAATGTAGGAAAAATAATCTCCTCCTTTGAATTTCAACCAAGGGACAGGTTTTCCTTTCATTCATTACAAAACCACACAAAGGAAGGGAGAATTTCCTACTATTTCTCTCTCCCTTCTCTTCCCCAAGTTGGTTGTCGTGTAGTTTCTTTGTCGTCAGCATAAAATGCATGGAAAGTTCCAATCTTGATGGGTAATTTGAGTCCATGGACAGAAAAAAAAAAAAAAATTGATGCCAATTTTCACTCAGATTCGTGAGTGAAAACTCAGCTTGTAACAGAGGAGCCACATGTCCCTCAATCAAAAGACAGGAAGCTCAAGAAAGTCTCTTTAAACTAAATGGAATCCAACTATTTGCAAGGGTGCTCTTTATAATTTGCATTAGGTTAGTGGGGTCAAAACCTTTTTGGCCAATCAATACACAAAACAAAACCCAGCTAGTAAAAACTTCAAAAATCAAAAGGATAGGAAAAGCTAAGAACGATGACTTGAATTGCTTCATTGTAGAAGAAACCAGTAGCTCAGAGGAAAAGTGTATATGTGCATCCAAATACCTCAGACAGAGAATTTTTTTCCATGCATCTTTAAAAAGAAAATAGGAAATATATAAAGAAATAAATGTATATATACATATATATGCACATATATAGAAGCTGCCACAGCAATATAGCATTACAGACTATGCAAGCGCGTGGAACTTCAAGCAGACAAAAGACGAAGGACCCCCACAGCTCCACTTCGTTGGAATGCCAATCACGCTCTCCTACTGCGTTTGGTTACAATAATCTCTCTCTCTCTCTCTCTCTGATTTATTCTTTCTTGTTACTCTATTTGTAATGCTTTCAGCATCCCACGAGCCGTCTGCATCTACAAGCACTTCTTTTATCCTTATCTCTCTGCAAACTCCACTCTTCAATTATTTCTGTCTCTTTCATCAAACCCATTACTCATCCACCATATAGAATTGCATTAATTTCTTCTTCTTCCTCCTCCTCCTCCTCTTCTCCTACCTCACAACACCAGTCCAAATATTTGCATTAAATTCCAACTTGTTTCAAAATTCTCTCTTTCCAAAATTATGGCTCTTGAAACATGGCTAATTAAGGTAAAGACAGCAATATCCAACAGTTTCGATGCAGTGCGTGCCACTGCACCACCAACAAAACTCATCAAGAAATCAAACGTCGGAGTTTTGGCCTTTGAGATCGCCGGTCTCATGGCGAAGCTGCTTCATATATGGCCGTCTCTCTCCGATAAGAACATAATTCGCCTGAGGAACGAAGCTTTATCTGTAGAAGGAGTTCGCAAGATCGTCTCCAACGACGAAGCCTTCCTACTCGGCCTGGCATGTGCAGAAATGGTGGAAAATCTCAAACTCGTGGCCAAATCCGTTTCTAGAATCAGCAAGCGATGCGAGGACTCGAATCTCAGGTGCTTCGAGCGCTTCTTCAACGAGTTTTCCAACACGGGTCACGATCCTCACAATTGGGTCTTGAGTTGGAAAGAAATGGAGATCAAAATCAAGAAGATGGATCGGCTCGTGACGGCAACTTCAACTCTCCACAAAGAGATCGACGAGCTCTCGATAATGGAAAACAGTTTAAGAAAACAATTACACTCCAAAGAACACGAAGCATCGGTTAAACATCAGAGAATCATCGATCTACAGCAGAAGATTCTGTGGCAAAGACAAGAGATTAAGCGTCTAAAAGAGAGGTCTCTATGGAACAGAAGCTTCGATACGGCCACTTCACTGCTTGGAAGGACTTTATTCACAGTTCTATCTAGAATAAAGCTTGTTTTCGGGATTGGCCATGGATATCCAGCTTCTTTACCTCGAAGTCTCTCAGCTTCCGCCACAGTCTACCCTTCTGAAAACCCAAATACCTGCAATTTCGTATCGGGGCCATTGATGAAGAGCTGTAAGAATCCAGAGAAGAAAGATTCAACCCATGATTTCTTCGAGTCAAACTCGAAGATACTAAAACCGCCGGAGAGTACTTTAGGTGCTGCTGCTCTTTCTCTACACTATGCAAACTTGATCATTGTGATGGAGAAGATGATAAAGTCGCCTCATCTGGTGGGTCTTGATGCTAGGGATGATCTTTATTCGATGCTCCCGAAGAGTATAAGATCGTCGTTAAGGGCTCGCCTGAAGGGCGTCGGGTTTTCGGCCGGCGATCCCGCGCTGGCCGGAGAGTGGAGAGAAGCTCTGGGGAAGATCTTGGGGTGGCTATCACCATTGGCACATAACATGATTAAATGGCAAAGTGAAAGGAGCTTTGAGCAGCAAAATTTGACGCCGAAGACTCATGTTCTTCTCTTGCATACGCTATATTTCGCGAACAAGGAGAAAACTGAGGCTGCCATTACTGAGTTGCTCGTGGGTCTGAACTACATATGGAGGTTTGAGAGGGAGATGAATGTTAAGGCCTTGTTTGAATGTACCAACTTCAATAATGGGTTATTGAATTTGCAGACTTCAAGTTAAGCAAATGGTTTTCTTTCTTTCTTTCTTTCTTTCTTGGGTCTATTTTTCATTTTGGTGTTATGGTTTCTTTGTAGATTGAACTCAACTTCAGATCTTTGAGGGTTTGTTTTGCTTCTAACCCCGATTATCTGTATATTGTAATATATATATATATATATATATATATAATGTCTGTAAATGATATGATTTGAGTTAAATTGCTCTAAACAATTAATCCATGAGCTTTCAACTACAATCTTTAGTGAGTCATGAGAATATATTCTTCTGGTGGTTGGTATTATCATTATTATTATATATACATGGTATCAATGGATCTAGATTCAGTAGGTTCTAGCTAGTTAGTTATATGAACTAACTTAATATTAACCTCCATTGGAATTTAATTTCAAATAGATGCAGATTAATGGAAGAGATTGGATTGTAATTGATGTGGGACCTACTATTTAGATATGTAATTTACTTGTAACATTATTTTATCAAGGTAAAAGTAGAATTAACTCCTTCATTTGTAAATATTTCAAGATTATTTACTTTTCACAATTACCTTGCATAAGAAAATTGGACACTAGCAAAGCAAGTATGAAAACATGTGAACCTTTCTTTAATGATGTAGGCCATGGCAGCATTTCTCTGTCTCAAAGCATAGGTCCCGTTACAATTATCACCTTGAAAACATATAAAGAAAACAACCAATCCCTAATATCTAGAAATACTAGAAGATATAGTAGACATGCTCCCTTTAATTGAACTTTAGCCCCACCTTGTAGAATTTTCGTTCTCTTTCCCTTAATGCACCACTTTATGGGTCAGTATAGTCAATCTGAGAGAGAGAGACATTCTATAAATTTCTATGAGGTGTTTTGGATGTGGTTTTTTTTTTTTTTTTAGTAATGTATGACTTAAACTAATGTTTTTTTTTAAAATGTGTTTGGCTTCATACTAAAAAAAAATAATTTTTTAGAACTAATTTAAGTTTGAAAAGTTATTTTTTTAAAATTAACTTACTTGTAACTTGCATGTCCAAACACCCGTACTATGCTGGGGTTGGCAGCTTAATGAAAATGGGCCTAAGTGACAGTGAAGATCACCTTACCCGCCAACTCTTTCCCAGTGTTCTCTTCCTACCAACCCCTTGACTCCTTGGCTTTGTTGGTTGGCTTGCCACACTCACGTCCAAAGCCTAGGGTCCGTCCACAAACCACCACTCCGAAACAAAATATAATGGTGGGATCAAGTTCAATGAGACTTTTCCTATATATATAACTTGGTTACATAATTTTCTTTTTTTTGGTGACATTTCATAGCAAGACTACAGCAAAAAAGGAAGATTTGGTGACATTTCTACATCTATGTTTTTAGAGTATTACTTGTGTTATAATATTTACTCTCTATGTATTTGGTAGGTCTCATGCTGTAATATTTAAATTTTAATGGCAATAGTTGGTATTACCTTGCTCTGTTATAATCTGTACTCTTATGTATTTGGTAGGTCTCATGCTGTAATATTTAAATTTTAATGGCAGTAGTTAGTATTACCTTGCTATTGAAAATTTGTCTTGGAAGTTATCCTATTAAAGCATAAAACAAAGGGAGAAATAATTATAATATCCCATAATTAAAGCGAGGGGGAAAAAATAAAATTGAACGTATATTTTAAACATTATTCGATTTACAATTTTGAAAGTCCTTAAATTTGCAAGTGTCTTTCATTTTCCCTGGGTGTAGAAACAAGCAACAGGTATTGCAGGTAGAGCAAGAACCACAAAATCATATAGGTTCTGCTCACAAAGCTAAGGACCAAAAAGGATCCCAGGATCCACAAAGGCTTGGCCCATGACTACCATAGAGGCCCATTATGCATGGCAGAAAATTGCACCTTCTGCCAATCTAATTATAACCGAGGGCCCAACCCCCTGATGTAGAGTTCATGCCAAATCCAAGTTTGTTTTTTCGCTTAATTACCAAATTAGAGACAAACTTGGATTTAGTAAATAAATTCAAAATCATCTGTTCACCTCGATTTGGGCATAAACTCTCTAATGTAAGCCTATAAAGTACACACCAATAGGCCAATTCGGATAAGCCCCTAGCTCAGGCCCAATATTGAACATTTGTTTGTGCTTCATGGCCCAATTAAAGCCTTTAATGCATTGACTTGCCCATTTATGTTTCGTCGACGTACCATCTATGGGCCATCAAGGATCACTGATCAACTTCAGTATTTCTTCCCCGATGCTCTTAAAAATTCATACCCTTGAGTCCTTGACTTCAACTTCTCAGCCTGACCAGCTGGTTTTCCTTCGGCCGAAAGCCAAGCGGCCGGCAGTCTTGCAGTCTGAAGTTGCATGAATGCTCCTCCGGGTCCCGCTGTGCAAAACAGAGCATGCCCCACTCTCAAAATGAGAAAAATTATTCAATAGTTAAAGTATCACATCATTCTTACTCTACTTCTCACAAATATAATAAATCCAAATACTAAGTAGGTCCAAACACAACCACTAGACCTCTAAAAAGAAAACCATTATATTTATAAAAGGTGAAGTAACGATAAGGTAACGCTTCAAGGGTATTGAATAATTTTTTCTCAAACGAACTCAAATTGCTTTTAAGGGGGTGGGGGAAAATCTCTAAAGATTTAATTTAGTAAAACATTTTAAAAGCTATAAGGCCCAACGAATCAACTACCAGTGGATTGGCTAGAACTAGAAGCCACAACAATTGAACGGCTTTCTTATTAGAATCTGGGTGTAGGAAGAAGTGAGCAGGTGAACCACTGAACCTAATCATCACGACATAAAAATGGTGCAGTTAGCATGGAAAGATCAGTAAGAATATGTTTCTAATCCACTTTGCTCAACCTCATATATGTATGTATATGTATATATATGCACAATGCAAGTTGGCTATGGCTATTGAATGCTAAATTGTATCCCACAATGGCTGAGATGGAACCCTCGGAGCATTGCAATAGGAAGCGAATCAGACAGCCAGTGTCTGTTCCCTTTCTTTGGGAAGAAAAACCGGGAACCCCTAAAAAGGACTGGAAACCCAGCAGCAGCACTCAAACAGTTAATCCAGTTGCACCACCTCCGGTCAAACTTGTTGCCTCCGTTCCCTTCAAATGGGAGGAAAAGCCTGGAAAACCACTTCCCTGCTTTTCCCAGCAGCCACCACAAGAAGAAATTCAGCTCCCACCGGAAGACCTCATTACTTTAGCACCGCCTCCAGCATACTCTCAAGACAATGATGATGACGGGCATGGTAGTTATGGCGATGACAATAGAAGTGAGGATGAAACTGATGAGATTGAAGCATTTGGTTTTGAAACTGATGAATCCTTTTGCTCGGCTCCATCTCTGCCAGCCAATCGCCTTGCATCAACTGCGGCTGTTTCCTATGCTGTTCCTGTGCTGCAAACTTCTCTGATGACAAATAACAGTGAGCAGCTGCCATTACCTTCTTCACCAACTTCTGAAACAGACAGCAGTACAAGCAGCTATGCAACAGGAACAACAAGCCTAGTTGGGGCATCTTTCTTGGAGTGCCTATTTCCACTGTTATCACCCGATTCAAGTTTCCTTGAAAAGCTTGGCTGCTCGGAAAAAAGCACTTCCCATACTCCAACGAAAGCAGAGAGTAAAGATTTTGATTGTGAAAGTAGTTGCAGTGTTGCAGTAAAAAGGCCACCAACACTTGGTGAGCTGATAATGATGAGCCGAAGAAGAAGTTACCGAAGGAAAGCTGTTCAAATGCGGAGACAGAACCTCTCCCTGGTAATTCTTCATCTCCTCCTCCTTGTAAATGTTTTAATTAATACCTGCAACTATAAATGGTTTCTGTACAAATAAAACCAGAGGGCATATTGAATGAACAGAAGTTGCATGTCCTGAAAAGTAAGAGCGCAAAAACTGTACTTCCATTCATTTGGTTTTTACATCATAGTGATATGAAATAACAATCCTATGCAAGCAACTACTGTTTTGCACATGAAATTTGAGGGTACTACTATTCTTGCCTGATTGTAAAATGGCAGGAATCTATGAAGAAGAGAGCAGTTGGATGCTGCATCTTTGGAATTAACAACCTGATTGAAAGATTGCAGCAGAAGTGGAAGAGGCAGCTGCGACTGAAACTGACATAGAAGAATGCACCTTTTGCCTCACAGTTCAAATCCACCCTGCAGTTAATTCGCTTCCATTGCATTATAAATCATTGCTTTCCACTTCTGGGTCGTGAGAATGTAACGATTTTATCACTTCCATAATGCAACAAAATTTGAAAATATTCAAGAGCTCCAGCTTAGTTATACTGGAACATTTACTTCAATCAAACACTCAGATGTTCATCTGCAACTCGTCTAGCACAGAAATCACGATTTCTTACAGAGCGATGCCATCAGTAATCAGGCAGATTATCTTAAACTCCAAAAGTTTAAGGCATTTCATTTGAGACGCTTACAAATTTCAACAACCTTCCTAATTCGTTCCATAACTACAGGAATATCCTTCTCTGATAATGTAGTGAAACAACATCTGAACCACCCTGGTTCGATGCAATGGCAAGCTGACCCAGGAGTTACATTGATCTTAGCTATATTTAAGAGCTTATCCCACAACTCAAGCTCCCCTTTCTCATTGTAAGGTCGAATTAATCCACTCATATCAGCCCAGCAGTATAAACCCCCACTGCTCTTTGCACACTCAATCCCTAATTCTTTCAAACCTGCCACAAACAAATCATACATTGACTTTATCCGCCTTCTGTTGGTCTCAATGTATTCCTGTGTGAACCGCGTATCTGAAAGCATTGAGACTAGTAGACGCTGGGTTGGAGCTGAAATTGAAGAAAATCTCGACAACCTTTTGGAAGCTGTCAAAACATTTTCATTGAAGGAATGGATAACACCGACTCTAAAGCCCGGGAGAGATAAGTCTTTGGAAAGCCCATATATTATATGAACCCGGTTCTTGTCAACATCTTCGGAATCAAGAATTTCTGCCATGCTTACAAAGTCTTCACTTCCATAGATAGACCCTGCAAATATTTCATCAGATATGATATGGATGTTCTTCTCTCTGGAAAAGTCCAAGAGATTGTAGAGTGTTTCCCGAGTTAGCATACTGCCAACAGGGTTAGAAGGGTTTGAGATGAGAATTCCGCGAACTTTTTGTCCCCTTTTTCTAGCCTGATTGAATGCTTGATCAAGAGCTGTGATACTTAAAGTGAATTTGTCCGAGCTACGACAGTGAACAGGAATTAGCTCTACCCCTGTTCGCCACGTCATATCCCTATCAAAACTGCAGATTGCCCCCTCAATTAAGTTCCATGAAAATTATTATGATGAAACTTTGTTTATAAATGGAAAATCGATTATTGTTGAAAATGTTTCAAAATCAGAAGAGTAATATTACCCAGGGTAGTATGGTGTGGGAACAAGAAATGCATTCCCATGGTCTGCCAAACAAAAGCAGAGTATCTCAATTGCAGGAGTTGCACCGGAGGTTAGTACTAGTTGTGATGGGTTAAAAGATACTGCCCTTCCCATTATCTGAGACATGAAATCTGCCACAGCCTGCAAAATTGAATGAGCTGTTATGCCTTTCTTTCCATGATGCACTTAGCTGATTATTTATCTAATTCAAACACTGATAACACTAATAACAACTAATAGGTTTAAACATTTTAATTCTCTTTTCAAAGGAAGTTAAACAATAAATAAATGCAATGAAAAAGAGAGGAATCTATAGGAAGTACGAGTAGCACTTGCCACTACGACCCTGAACATACACGTATATAACACTCAGAGACAACAGTTGACAACTTGGTTTTTTCGTCCAACCAAATCCTGTGATGCGTTAAAATGGCATGCCTTATCTACACTCAACAGTTGATGACTCCAATATATCACACTCCATAAGATAACCTTTTGGGAGGCAAAGAACAAGCCTCGCCACCAGAAGATCAGTGAATTAGTCGTAATTAAGGATGACTGTAACTATTGCTACTATTCCAATTCCCAAACTGGGAGTCCGGCACGTGTGCGGTTGGTTCCCACACGTCACTTGTGCAAACTAGAATTCTTTCTTTACTCCCTGTTAGTGATAATAGTAATACTTTCAGGGACAAGTCTACAGATGGCACCAGTCCTCGAATTCTTAACCTGGTTGACTCGATTCAATAACCCAACCAGCAGGTCAGAAGTGGAGAGACTCACAGACCTATGAATAAAAATTCCCTACCTACATATCATCATTTTCTTTCCTCATCCGCTTATTCTATCCTTTTCTCCAGCTTTAACCCATATCAATTGCATCAGGGATGTTATTTTTAAAAACTAATTAAAAAAAAATCAGGGCCATCATTTCTAAAATTCCAATACAATATACAGGGCCATGTAATGTAACCCCCTCTAACCTCCAATGCATTCAAACTCATCTATCAGACAATGCCATTCAATTAAACAGAAAGGAAGTCAAAGCCATTCATGCATCACTTTTTATTTTCATGATGTCACTATTTACCTTTGTAGACATTCTTCCTAATGTCTCATTGAACTACCAGTTTCATCTCTCACACAACTTCAGGATCTCAGATTCATGCAAGTACAGAACCTTGTATTAAAATTAAATAAATAAACTAAGTGAAACAAATCCATTAAAAACAGAGATGTCATGCCCACTAGAATCCCAGGAACTTCAGTCCTGGTGGTAATAAGCTCAGTATCATATCAGTATTTAATGGGAATTCACGTAATATGCAGTATCACTTCTGCTGTTTTCAGACTGGAATTTTGCATGCTTATTCTTCCTCTAGGAATTAGTGTGGAAAGAATGGATGAAGATCCAAACAATTGGAGTTGCAATGTTGTGTTCTTCAAAGAATGTGCATGATCAACAGGTTAGATTTGTCGAATTAAAACAGGTATTTAAGATCTTATCCATTAAAACAAGATCTTCCCAATCCTTACACTGAATGTGCAGGTATAACTGTTTCACTTATATATGAAGCAATTACTAAATCCAACTCTCACATTGAAGGTCCTCTTCCTTGTATTGTTTTTTAGCTTGTTATTATATAGTTAGTCCAGATAGTCAGACATTCTCAAATAACACTGAGATAACAGAAAACGAGCTCCAACAAGGTTGAACAAAAGATGCAAACAAGATAAATAAAGCTGCATAAGTTTTTGCAGATATTACATTACCTATGTTCACCATTCAAACAAATGCATCTACATATATACACATGCACCAATAAATATGTCAAAGTCCTAGCTTGTGTATGTCATCCTTATCTTACTGTAGCAACTTGAAGAATTTCAAATTAACCAACCAAAATGAATTCAAGCCAATACGTTCACCTGAACAGCAAACAATCTTTTCCTTTTTTTTTGTGGGTGTGCACAGGCAAACAGTGGACATCATAAGACCACAATACCAAGAAATCCAACACCAAAGAGAAATTGGCTTCTTCTTTCTTTTTTTTTTTTTGTTATACAACTGAGAGAAATTAGCAAATTTGGGGACAACAAAGCGGATGATTATGTTAGAGCTACCTAAGCATGCATCACTCAGAAGTACTTGTGAGTTGTGAAACCAAAAGACCATATACTTTTCATCTCAATGTGAATAAAATCCTATTAAAATTATTCTTTTAATAGTTGCATCCAGTACAATAATTGCATAATTGACACAGAAATGTTCCAGCTAAGTTTCTCAATCCATTAACAAGACTAAAAAAAAAATACGTTCAAAGCTAACACTCACCCATTAGCTGAAACATCAAAATTTATTCCTGCTACTTGAGGAGTGGCCAATTTACTATCGAAAATAGGACTGATAAGCGACTTGTTCAGCAAAGTAGTACAATTTTTACTTCTCATTTAAATGTATTACTAAACACAGAGCTACTGATGAGTTCATATGCAGGGTACAACAATGTCTTGAATTATCATATCATATCATAGAGCATTAACTGTTACATTTTAAAGAAGTAAAGTTGCATTAACATCAAAAGGTTGCAAATTGGAACAATTTATATCAGTCTAAAGTTACCGCAACAATCCAAACTCGTGGAATCACGGACTCAGATCATATCATTCAATTAGTCAGAATCATTTCGATTTCTTACCACTTTCAAATCCCACAACCCATCAAATGGCTGGTATGTCGCAATTCCACTGATACTCAAACTACCACCTCCTCCTCCAAGTATGGAATCATTCAAATTTCGCGAAAGCCACTGGTCAATCAAATCCAATGATAGCTACAACCACCAAAACACAACAAAAACAAATCAAAAACCCATGCGAACACCAACCAAAAAAACAAAAAAATCAATGCATACAATACAAATCAACCAAAAAAAAAAAACATACTCTATTTTCCGCCAATCCGAGCTGAATGACACCGTTCGGATTCCTGAATTCATCATAAGCGTCTTCCGAAACCCTCTCCAATCCAATATAATACGGCGAATCATTCGGCTTCGCTATCAAACTAGCCCTAGAAGAAATGTGAGCCTGCCCAATCGATCCACGACTCGTTAAATTAGACCTCGACGTTGTTCGCGGCAGCTCGGCGAGGTTCGACGAAGGAGGTGATTTACGGTGTCGTTTGAGGTAGAATTGGAGGAAGTAGAATAGGGCACAAGGGATGAGTGAGCCCAAGACTAGGCCACCTCTCCCCTGAACTACCCCTTGTAAGGGCACTATCAGTCTCATGCCTGTCCCTCCTCCACCGCTGGTAGATACTGGTTTTCTGGTATCCTCGTCAGTGTCCGGACTCGGGCTGCGCTGGAATCGGGTTTGGGTCATAGGATTCGCCGGAATATGACCAAGCAGGGAGGTGGCCCGGACTCCGGCCACCGGCTGCGCGTGGAGTGTTTTTCTTGGTGGTTCCGACTCTGAAAGTGAGACACAGAATGGTGAAGCTTCGAGGGTTTGCTTTTTGTTCTTATGTGTTGAATTGCTAACGTGTTTGTTTCGTGAATTTTGAGGCGTTGCTTGGCTGGAGAGGGAAGATGAGATGCTTTCTAGTTGTCGTTGGGATCTTTATTCCTCAAAGTGAGTTGACTGAATTGCCCTTTATCATTGCGTTGTTGACGCTTTCTGTGCTTACATGTATAGCTTTTCTTTTTTCTTTTTTTTTTTGTGGCCTTTTTTAGTATGAAAATTAATAAAAAATAAGATTTCTTTTTGGGTCACATTTTCTTACTTGTTTTATAAATAATTTTGTATTGATTTTTAGTCAAAAGCCCTGAATTAAAAGCCCATAAATAATGTAAATGTTTGAATTTGAATTGAAAATAGTTAGTGTATAATGTATATATAGAAGCCTATGAGAAAAACTTATTCAAACGACATGAAATTGCTGCAATACACCATAAAAAAATATAAAGAATAAATAACTGTTAATTTAAAAGATTTTAATTAGAGGTTGATTAAAGATTTGCTACCAAATTTGCTCGTAATCAATACTAATATTTTTAGTTTTATATTTTTTCAGGGTTAAATTTAAAAAAAAAATGATTAGAAAACTTATTCGAGAGAATCTATAACTCATATATAATTAGTGAAAATAGTTATGAAGCTCTATAATATTAGTTTGTCGTAAATTTATAGTGGTTGACATATATGAGACAAATACAAAAGATGCGCTATAATATTCTAAAATACACTCTCTCTTTTCTGCTTGAGATTCAACTCTAACTTGGAGGGTATGCAATTCATGGCAATAATGCCTTCTTTCTTTTTCTTTCTCATTTCGGTTGTACATATGCCCAAGCTCCAGGGCCCATCATAGGGGGTTGGAATTGGCAATATGGCCAGCCCAATCTTTGCTGATAGACAATATGTTGCTCCTCAATGAGACAAAAAAATAATAATAATAAGCCTGCATTGGCTGAGGCCTACTTTGGTTCACTATGGAATCTGGCTCCATCTAATATTGGAATTTAGGGGTGTGATTTAGAACTTCTCACCAAAAAAATAAATAAATGGTCAAAATTAGTGTCCGAAAAAAAAAAAGCACTTATCAAAATAAACTATTCTGGTTTAAAATAAAGTGAAAGTACAAGTTATTGTGTGAGATTTCAAGATTTTATGTTCTCCCATCACTAGCGTTCCATAAGAAAGGGTATTTGTCTACTTATTATATAAATGAAGTAAAAAAGTTTTTAGCATATTCGCCTATTCGGTATATATTCACTCCATATATTTTGACACTAGAGCTAACACAGGCTATGCTTACACGTTACTATATGATAAAATATATATTATTTATTTTACTCATTCATTACAAATAAACAATTTAAAGCGGTTATGATTAAAAAAATAGTTTAGGAATGTGAAAATTTTGACAAATCTTGACCAATGTCAGATGTTGACCTTATATATTTTGACATGTAAAAGTATCATACTAATACAACGGGTAACTTATACAAGAAGAAGGTGGGAAATAAGTTTGAGCGAGAGAGAGAGAGAGTACAATTTGAGATAAGGGTATCATACACGTCGTATAAAATGGCTATTTTTTTCCCTAAGCCTACTTGCCAGAGGGGCTGGAAGAGGAGAGTTGCTAAGTAGCATTTGGGGCTAAGTAACCACACATGTGGCGAGAAATCTACCATAAATGGTCTCTTACTTCAAGCAAGAGTTAGCCTGAAACCTCTTAAAAGAGGACCCAAGCTCTCCCTAGCTAGGATAGCCCCATGGAATGTAGGGCTTTACACAATACTTATGTATAAATTTTTAATAGTTATAATAAGAAATAGTACATTAACCTCTCAAAATTTTAAAAAAAAAAAGGAAGTTATCTTGAGCCTCTAAAATGCAACAATTTTTGCACCCAACAGAATTTCAAGATCCTATTGTAAAACTAAATAAATATAAAGTAAGTAAAATAACCAAACACAGTATATAATAAAATTAATTCTTCTAGAACTGTCAAATAATAGTTTAATAGTTCTTTTGGAACTATTAAAGATAGATCTTCTTGATCACCTAATACTTTATTTCTATCATAGAACAAAATATAAAATACAACTTGAACTAAAATATTTTATTTACACTATTTACTCTCTCTCTCTCTCTCTCTCTCTTACTTTTTTTTTTTTTTTTTTGCTCTTTATCTCTTTCTCCAGCTTTATATATAGAAGAAAAAAATGCATAGTAATAAAAAATAAAAAAAGGGTTAGTGCTTACGTTATGACTTGCAAAAGTCATTCATGAATAGTGTTTTTACTGTTTTCATAACACTCCCCTTGGATGACTTTTACATAAAAATATGCCTCATTAAAACATTGCTAAGAAAAATTCAGTGAGAAAAAATCTTAGCAAAAGAAAAATAGCGTAATATTCTTATACATCATAGTAAGATATGGGTCCGTTAAAACCTTTGCCAACGAAAATCCTATGAAAAAAAATTGTTGACGAAGGAAAAAGAATGCAGTATGTGACTCCCCCTCATTCATACATCTGGTATGAAGTTAATAGTTTCACTTGTTCAGAATGAAAGATCTTTGAGACGACGCATGCCAATGTTGTGTACTAATTTCTCAAATGTTACAGTTGGGAGTACTTTAGTAAATAAGTTTACCAAATTGTTACTTGAATGTATCTGTTGGACATTAATATCACCGTTTTTTTGGAGTTCATGTGCATAAAAGAAATTTGGCGATATATATTTGGTTCTATCACCTTTAATATAGCATCTCTTAATTTGTGCAATACACACTGCATTATCTTCGTACAATATCGCTAAGGTATCTTTGACCGCGGATAATCTGCAACCTTTTTTAATATGTTGGAACATAGATCTCAACTAGATATACTCTTAACTTGCTTTATGAATTGCGATGATCTCAGAATGATTTGAAGAAATTACAGTTAGTATCAGCTTTACAGATTGCCAAGATATAGCAGTGTTACCATAGATCAATACATACCATGTTCGGTATATATTCACTCCATATATTTTGACACTAGAAGGTAACACAGGCTATGCTTACGCACGTTACTATATGATAAAATATATATTATTTATTTCACTCATCCATTACAGATAAACAATTTAAAGCGGTTATGATTAAAAAAGTAGTTACAACTTAATCATAAATCTCAACCAAATGCACTTTCAACTTGCTACATTATTTTCATACCATATCATTGAGGTATCTTTGATCGAGGATAATCCGTAACCTTTTTGAATATGTTGGATCATAGATCTTAACCAAATCCACTTTCAACTTGCTTCATAAATTGTGATGATTTCAGAATGATTTGAAGAAGTTACAGTTAGTGTCTACTTCACAGATCGCCAAGATATAGCAGTGTCACCATAGGTAAATACATACCCAGTTTGTGACCGTGTTTTATGTGGATCAAAGAGGTAATCAGCATCTGCATAGCCAACTAACTCTGATTATGGTCTCTTTGAATAGAATAAACCCATAGTTGTTGTTCCTTGGAGGTAACGGAATACATGCTTCACTCATTTCCAATGCCTCTGAGTTCGTGCCAAACTATATCTTGCTAGTAAATTAATAGAAAATACAATATCGAGTCTTATGCAATTTGCAAGATACATAAGAGCTCCAATAGCACTGAGATATAATACTTCATGATTAAGAATTTCTTCACCATCTTTTGATGACGAAAATGAACATTTTGTACATCTAGTGATCGGACAATAATAGGAGAACTCAATAGATGAGTTTTATTTATATAAAATCGATTCAGAACATTTTTTGTATATGTAGATTGATGGATGAGAATTCTATTTGATAAGTGCTCAATTTGTAATCCAAGACAGAATTTTATTTTTTCAAGATCTTTCATTTTAAACTATTTCTTTAAATAACTAATAGTTGTTGTAATCTATTCAAGAGTTCTAACAAGATTCAGATCATCGACATAGACTGCAATAATAGCAAATCTAAACTTTGATTTCTTAATAAAAACGCATGGACAAATTTTATTATTCACATATCTATTTTTTAATAGATATTCACTGAGACTATTATACCACATGCATCCAGATTATTTTAACTCATATAAAGATCTTTGAAACTTGATAAAATATAAATCTCAAGATTTTGGAATATTTGATTCAAGCATTTTAAATTCTTTAAGAATTTATATATATATATATATATATATTATCTAATTCACCATATAAGTAGACTGTCACCACATAAGTAGACTGTCACCATGTCCATTAGACGCATATTTAGTCATTCTGAAACTGACAAACTAATCAAGAATCTGAAAGTAATTGCATCTATTATAAGAGAGTATGCCTCATCATAATTAATATCAGATTTCTGCGAGAAACCTTGTGTTACTAGTTACGTTTTATATCTCCCGATTTCATTTTTCTCATTTCGTTTTAGTACGAATACCCACTTATATCCAACATGTTTTACATTTTTTTGTGTTTGGACTACGCGTCCAAATACTTTGCATTGTGCTAATGAGTTTAATTCTGTCTTAATAGTTTCTTTTCATTTTGACCAATCATGTCTACGTCAACATTCGTCAACTGTCTATGGTTCAATCTCCTCATTATTTCTTGTAATTGCGAGAGTTACTTGAAATGAAAATATGTTGTCGACAACAATTTTATTTTTATTCTATCTTTCTCCTGTATTCACATAGCTTGTTAATATCTCATTATTTTCAAGTACTATTTTCTTTGTAGGGGATATCTCTTTATGAAGTTTCTCTTCTGGGAATTCTTTTACAGGAGTTCTTTTATCTGAATATTTAGATATTGTGATTTTTTCAGGAATACTGGCTTGTTTATGTATTTGTGCCTTGCTCTTTTTAAGAATTATGTCTTTTGCAATGACAGATCTCCCACGCTTTATGCATGCTTTAAATTCATTTGCTGCTATATTAACAGATTGTCCTACAGGGACATCAATACGTACTGGGGTATTAGTAGCTGGTATATATAATTTTGTTATCTTCTTTATGTTGGTAAACAATCAGGTAATTAATTTACAATCGCCTGTAAATAAATGATCCTGTGAACTTTAGATTCACATTGATTTGTTCGAGGATCAATATGAGATATCGTGGAAGTATTCTAATTGATATCATGCTGTTTTTCTAGTGACATTTTATCTTTCCCTAATGATGAAAAAAGTGTTTCATCAAAATGACAATTTGCAAAACGTACAGTGAATACATCCCATGTTAAAGGTTCAAGATATCTAATAATAGATAAAGAATCAAAACCAATATAAATCCCAAGTCGACGTTAGGGACCCACCTCAATATGTTATGGTAATGCAATTGGTACATATATAACATAACCAAAAACCTTTAGATGTAAAATATTTGGTTGTTGACAAAAAACAAGCTATAATGGTGAATATTCATGGTAAGCAGTAGGTCAGATACGGACCAATAATGCAGCATGCAATATGACATGCCTCCAAGTAGAAGCAGGTAATTTTGTTCTTATAAGTAAATGTCGAGCTATCAGCTGAATGCGTTTGATAAAAAATTCAGCTAGACTATTGTGTGTGTGTGTGTGTGTGTGTGTGTGTGTATGCAATAGAATGTTCAACATCAATCCCTATAGACATGCAATAATTATCAAAAGTTTGATATGTAAACTCACTAGTATTATCTAGTTGTATTGACATAATCGGATAATCTGAAAACTGTGCTTGTAATATGATAATTTGAGTAAGAAGCCTAACAAATGTAACGTTATAAATAGAAAGTAAACAAATATCTGACAATTGAGTGGATTCATTTATTAAAATCATAAAATAACAAAATGGTCCACATGGTGGGTGTACCGGCCCACATATATTCCTTTGAATTCTTTATAAAAATATTGGAGATTCAACTACTACTTTGAATAGGATGGTCTTACAATTAATTTTACTTGTAAACAAACAAAACATGCATAATCACTTAACAAAATAATCTTCTGATTCTTTAGCGAATGCTAATGAAAGTTCTTAATTATTCGAGGTATCATCGTTAATCTTAGATGACCAAAACGATCATGCCAAAGTATAAAATTCTTTGGGTTAAAATACTTTTGGTGCATTACTTTTGTTGATTCCATAATTCTTATAGTTGTATAATATAATTCAAAAGAGAAGATAGCAAGTTTTTCTAATATATACTTCTGACATAAAATAATAGAACTAATGTAAAGATATGCTTTATTATCTTTAATTGTTGTCTCTATATGATACTCATTACTACGTATATCTTTAAAATAGAGCAAATTTCTTAATACTCTAGTTGAATACATAACATTATCAATATAAACTCTTATTCCTTTTGACAACAGTATGTTGGCTCTTCCGGAACTTTCAATTAATTTTGTAGTGCCAGATATTGTCTTAATATTATTATCAATTAATGTTAAATTTATAAAATATTTTTTCTCTCAAATAATTGTATAAGTTGTTGCATTATCTACTAGACATATATTTTCATCATTCATCTTGAAAGTCATTAATATATTGGTATGTTCCATATTTCTATACATAAAATATAAAATTTGTTTACAAAAATAAAATATACTAGAAAAACATTACTTCATTGAAAGGAAACATACTAGAAAACATGACACGATAAAGATAACAAACTATAAGGAATAAGAAAATAAAATTAGTTGGTGCAAACATTTTTATCACCAATTAAGTCTGTAAAAAAATCTGAAACATCAAGGTGAGTGACATTTACTGAGCAATCAAAATCTGTAAAATTTATTTTTCTATTTTTCTCTTTATCTTTTGTTAATGCTTCGTAAAGATCCACTAATGGTTTAGACATATGACAAGCACGTGACCAATGTCCTTTCATACCACACCTGTAACAAACATCTTTATAATTTTTAGGAGGTTTATTCTGTAAACTCTTTTTCTTTTTTTTCTTTTGTTTCAGATTGATTCCACTGCTGATGGTATGATGTGGTATTTTTAATTCGAGAATTTGAAGAATTATAACTGTTACCTCCACGATGACAAAAATTATTTCTGCCACGGCCACGTCCACGACCACATCCATAAAATGAGACTGGATTCCTTTCAAGAAATAGTGTAGAGCCAGTTAAGCGAGACTAATGATTTTTTATCAGAAGTTCATTATTTTGTTTAGCCAGAAGAAGACATAGTATCAATTCTGAATATTTCTTAAAACCCCTCTCTCGATATTACTGTTGCAGGAGTACATTCGAGGTATGAAATGTGCAGTATGTTTTTTCGAACATATCTTCATCAGTAATATTTTGCTTACATAATTTTAATTGTGAACTGATTTTAAATAATGCAAAATTGTACTCACTAACAATTTTAAAATCTTACAACATTAGGTGCATCTAATCATAGCGAGCTCTAGTGAGAAACACGATTTTCTGGTGCTCATATTTTTTTTTAAAATTTTACCATAATGTCAATGGGTCTTTTACCGTAAGGTATTCAGTTTTCAATTCTTCGTGAATATGATGGTGAAGAAAAATCATTATTTTTGCACGATCTTGCTGGGATTCTTCATTCTCTTATTTTATAGTACTTTCAAGAGTCTTTGCACATAAATAAATCTAAGCATTAATTATTTAGGATAAATAGTTCTTGCCCGAAATTATAAGAGCTGTAAATTCTAATTTTGTGAGATTTAACATTTTCAGAATACTACACTCATAAGATAACAAATGTTAGAATCTAAATCACGATAATAAAAAGTGTAATTATATATAATTATTATTCATCAATAGTGTTTATGAATAGTAATTATCAATTATAAATAATAAGAGTAGTATTGATGCATAGTATTCATTACTATGCAATTCATCAGTGTGTGTATATATATATATAATATCACTGTTTTTGTCTGAATTATAACTTTTAATTCATACATCAAAATATAGTCAAAGCACATGTCTATGAGAAACTATTGAAATCAGGATTCTAGATCTATAAATATTATAGGCCAAAATTTAAGATTTAGGAGAAATAAATTAACAAAATTTTCAAAATAAATGTCTATTCATCACTATTTATCAAATATTTAACATTTAATAAAAATATAAATTATGCGATGAATTGAAGAGTGAACAGAAAAGAACTCAAAACAAAGATAAATTGTCTGAAATATTAATTACACATAAAATGAAGTGTCTTCACATATATAATGAAGTACCTTCCTGATGTAAGGAAGAACATAATTATATTTTTTACCAGCATTTAGAGTTTCGTACTAATAACATATCATAAAACTAAATGAATATAAAGTAAGCAAAATAACTAAACACATTATATAATAAAATTAGTTATTCTGAAACTATCAAATAATAGTTAGATAGGTTTTCTAAAACTATTAGAGATAGATTTCTTGATCACGTAAACCTTTATTTCTATTATAGAACAAAACATAAAATACAACTTGAACTTAAATATTTTATCTATACTATTTGCTTTATTTTCTCTTCTTCTTTCTCTCTCTCTCTCTTTCTTTTTGTTCTTTTTTTTTTCGCTCTTTCTCCAACTCTATATATAGGAAAAGAAAACGTATAATAATGCATAGTAGTGAAAAAAAAAAAACGCTAATGCTTATGTAATAGTTTACAAAAGTTATCTATAAACAGTATTTTTACTGTTTTCATAACAAATCGGTCTCATTTGGCAACATCTTTTTGTAACTGAATATTTAATTGTACAGTAGTATTAATAATAAGATTTAAACTAGGAGGATGGCGACCCATCAAATACACAAAAGTACAAAAGAAAGTGGTGCCTAAAATCTGAGTACTACTTCCCTCCTATTTTTTCCTATTTTTGCCAGGTAAATCTTGGGAATCCCAAACACACAACGCAAAACAGCCTGGTCCGGGATGCCTTGTTCGGTGAACTTTTTGTCATTATCTTCCGCTTAGTTTGAATTTGTTTTCGTGGGTGCAGGAGCGTCAAAGCATGTGTCTTTTCATTAGCAAAGCACCAAACATGTCCTTGAGATGCAATACTAAATAACACAACAACGGACAAACAGTAATTTGAAAAATGAGGAACTTCCTGGGAAATAACACAAAAATGGACAAAGTTGTAGTTTGAAAAGGGGGAATGGCTTGTTTTCAAAATTTTTATTTTCCTTTTTTCTTGTTTTTTGAAAATTTACAATAATAACAGATTAAAAATAACATTGTTTTCATATTTTTATTATTTTTACACATAAAACTGTTTTTATACTGAAAATATAATTTTAAACTATTTCCTAAAGTTTGAATGTTTCCACAAAACTTTTTTGAAAATAGTTGTGAAAAATAATTTGCTAAACAAAATTTTCATTTAAATTTTATTCAATTTTTGAGGGAAAAAACAGTTTAAAAAATGAAACCATTTCCGCGCCCATTTAAGAGTTTTGTTTGGAACTGGTAAAAGGAAAAAAAAGAAAAAAAGAAAGGGAAACGAAGTGAGAAAGAAATTATAGAGAAAGTCATTATTTTATTTTTACAAAAAAAAAAAAGGAAAAATAGAAGGAAAATATCTTTTCCTTCTTTAAAATTCACGAAAAAATGAAAGAAAAACAATAGAGTAAAAATTAAAAATCAAAGAAAAGTGAGAAAAACTTATTTTCTATTCTTTCCCTTTGAATTTTCTTTCTTTTCTTTCCAACTTAGAAATCAAACTTGGAACAGTAGGAAAATTATAATTTTTTTCAAATAAGTTCCAAACAAGATTAAGAGATGGTTTCCCCGAGAAAGGACAAACTAACACCAATTATTCTTTTGAGCTACGATTTCTCCTTGATTCGTCATTTCATAGATGAATATTGACAAGGTCACAAAGAGTAACATGCAATGGACAATCAAGAAAGACAAGTAATTATTTTGAATATGATGTCAAGGGGTTGAATTTGAAATCAGTTGAATATGTTCCAACACTTGCACAATTATATAGAATTTGATTGGTACCAATTATGTAAATCGCCCAACAAGTTTGAATTATAGTAAATAGGATCTAACCATTGATTACATGTTAATTGGTCTATAAAGACCGCTTTACGTAACTTTGATGACGTAGTGTTGTATTATTATGTGATATGCAGAGAAAGAGAGTGAACTGCAAAAGATGGTGTAGTGTTGCATTATTGTGTAAACTGCTCTACATAGTCAGTCGAAATTTTGAACACTCTATAATAAAAATAATGTCCAAAAAATAAAGTGAAGAAGTCATATATGTTTGAAGACAAATCAAATTTGGATCAGATTATCAGAAATAAAATAGGCATGCAAAATATCATTTTTCCTTTCCAAAAACATTATCATGCAAACTAGGTATAAGAGATTGAGGAGATGCATTGGTAATCAGATGGTGGAAAATGTCTCTAAAAACCATGGATAAAAATATTTAAAACTTAAAAAATAAAGAAAATAAAATTGAAAAACCTATCTATGAAAATACAACATTGAGACTGAGGTTACCATAACAAACTTGTAAGCGAGCTAGAGATTAATGATATGTTTGGATACAAGATTTGATAAAACTATTTGTCAATATTTATTTTTTAAAATTAATGAAACCAAAATTAAATACGTAGAGAAATGCCTTTCATTTTCTTAAGCTAATCATAAAAAACAAATATTTAATTTATTTTTAGCTTATCTACTTTTATTTCATTTTCCTCTAAAATATTTTAAAACAAAACATAAGTGTGAGGTTATTGGTTGTCAGTGTTAAAATGACATGGAATCGGTTGTAGCCAATGATTTCTCATGAGCAGTTGAGACGGGACCCACTTTTTCAAATTTCAGCACCCCTGCCTCGGCGTTGTGTGTATATATAGACAGGTAGGCTTTTTTCATGTCGTCTCTGCGAAAACGCAAATTTCGCCGTTCATGGCGACGAATCTCATTCTCTCATTTCTTCACAATTAGGGTTTCACCGTCAAAACCCCCTGAACTTTGATACAGAAAGTTAGAGAGAGAGAAAGCTAAGACGTCAATGGAGTCCTCTGGTTTCTTCGTCTGAAACTTTGGTTTCACAAGAACCGGCAATGTATGGAGAGATGGACGAAGTAATGGAGGACTTCGTTGTAGATTATTTTGAGGTCTCAGAACTTGATTCTGATTACGAGTTCGATGCTGCTCGGTTTTTCGATTTCACTCGACCGGAATCATCTTCCGAGGCTGAAGAAGCCGAGAGCTGGTTCAAATCAGCCGGAAGTTATCCGCCTTCCCGTAAGCATTTCATCCCAGCCATGCGTAACCAGATATGTTCACATATGCTACATACATACACAGAGAGACACATAGTTAATTTTGTGTTGATTATTCCATTATGAACGTTGTTCGGTTAATTTTATTGATTGATCGTATCTCAGTTTGTCTGATACGTGTTTGTTTGAAAGTTCATGTGGTTTTTGATCAATTTCGTTGAATTCGGAATGCTTGTATATTTGCCAAGTAGTTATATATTTCCTGTACCTAAAACAATAAAATGGTTATTTGATTTCTTAACATCGGTCGATATGCACTTTTAGGTTCTTAAATGTGAAACCTAGAAGATACCGAGGGCCACTAACGTAGATAGATTTTTGGGAAACAGGACAACCAGGTTAATCATTCATCTTTATTACAGCTTAATATGTATCTGATCAAACCAAAGTCAAGCAAATGGAAATCATCTTGATAGTGAAGAAGTATGGTACATTTGACATACATAAATAAATATGAAACCCGGCCTTATTGTACACTTTGCACTGTGCCACACTTTCTCATTGCTTATCTTCGATTGGTTGGTGTTCTACCTTGCACTTAAATGGTTGTGTTAGAGATTTGAATTTGGAATTTTTTTATTAGCTTTATCACTGGAGTTTGTTCTTGCCTCACTCTTCTCTCCCCCCCCCCCCCCCCCCCTAATTTGGAACATTTAGCGTTTCTAATAAAGCTGAAATGGAGAGAAGACATCACTGTGGGAAATGCAAATGCCTCTCTCAAGTCAGATGATGGTGAAAGCATGATTTCTAGTAGCAACAACTTGGATTGTGACATGGATCCTGATGTTCTGGTATTAGATGACAATAAAAAAGGTACAACTTATTTTCTTTTTGGCACAAGTACTTATTATTATTACCTCAACAGTACAATTTGAGTGAAATTAGGTTCTTTTGAGGTTTTGTTCTTATTATACCAGATATTATGCTTTGGAAATATATATATTTGTGGTTTGTTTCTCTAGTAGAAATGATAATTCAAAATGGGTTTATCTTTCATTTTGATACACATAATTTGGAGAATGAAATTGTATTATGAAATATGAAATACAGTACTGTTGCCATGGTTCATCACTTTTTTTTTTTTTTTTTGGGTTAAGCTTATACAGACATACAACCAAACAACTCATTTAAGGCATCACGATGCTTCCATTTTTCTTTTGTGAATTTTTTTTATGTATTTGTTCTTAGGTCTGTAGCAATATTATATGTCTGTTAAAATAGATAATGAGCTATACTTCACAAAAATGAAGAAACAGATTGAGACAAGTTGCTATTCTAGTTCTTAATATTGTGGTAACCCTAACCCCTTAAATTTCATTAGTGTCAAAATATCCTGAGTCTTAACTTGTAAGATAGTCTTCACCACATGCCAAAGCATGATACTGATGGCATTGTTGTTGTTTTACGTACTTGTAACTATTTGGAACTGGTTGGCCCTTTGGCATTCCCTTCTTTTTCCAGTTTTGACTTTCATAACAAATTTGTGCTTCTTTTTTTGTAATGGCCACCTATTTATTGGATGAATTATTGTAGGATGTAAAATAAAACAGATTATCGCCTTGTTTAGCTTGACATTTAAGGTAATTGTTTGTTTGGCTTGCAGTTTGTTAATTTTTCTAATTATTGCTCAAAAATCTTTCATGAAGGTGTGGTGTGGTGTTGTGTCATTAGTGAGTTCCTTTAAAGATTTTCTAGCATCAAAAGAAATACAAGTTGGAGCTTGATTTTTTAGCATAATTATTACTCCAGTCTATAAGTAATTTTTTGGTTTCATGTTGCTATGTTTTCCATTTTGAATCATGTACTTTGGCATTACCAGTGCCTTGTATTTATCTAGTGTATCTTTAATTTAGGTAAGATTGAAAAGCTTGGTTTGGTAAAAAAAGCAATTGGCTAGATGATGCTGATTGTTTTTACTTTTTGAGGACATTGAATTCCTCTAATTCTAGAAGAAATCTATAGGATTGGGAAAAAATAAAGTTACTCAAATTTAATCCAATTGTATTCAAATAAAGTAATGGTAGGTGTAGCAGGTAATTTTCTCACAAAAACAGAGGTTCTACCTTGCGATGTCATTGTCTCTGCAACTAGCCCACAAAATTCACCAAGTAAAAGGCACCACACAGTGAAACACCCAGTATACAGGGAAAACACTCCCCAACCTTTACTGCTTGTCAACAAGTACAAAGGAATAAAGTCTTTGCAATCTGCACTCTCTGTAATTGCAGGACTTTTCTTCCCTATTTATAGGTTATGTAGTGGACACCCCAAACCTCTTTAATAGAGTTTGCTGAGCCAATTAGCATTAGGCAACACAAAGTTTGCAGGTGACAGCTCTGACTGTCAAGATTTGCTGGCACCAATTAGCTCATGCCACAAAATGGAAGAGCAGTTATGGCTGTCTTCGTTGCAAACACAGGAACACAATCGCCAAACAAAGTTATCCGCCACGTGAACCTTTATGTCTAAGAGTATCTCACCCATGTGTGCCCCATCGTCCACTGGCTAAATGCAACACACCACAATGCACAAGGGTTCAAATGAGCTGCTGCTAACACAATGACATCTAGCATTGTGTCTGGGCTTAGTCCGTGGGAAGTTCCTAAGAAGCACAGCATGGACACACTGACACACCGAATTTTCAGAAAATGCAGGACACAACATGGTGGGGACACGGCAAAAAAATATATCTTATATATTTTTATGTCTTATACAAAATATTTAATTCAAAGATTATGAAAAAATTGTATGCTAACACTTTTTAAAATTAAAAACTATGGATTCCATAACTTAAATGCGAAATTAGGTATAAAAACATATCACATTTATTTTATAATTACAACCGAAGTTAGTCTCTTCAAACTTGTATCATGTTTCATGCGTCTATAGATGATGGACAGATATGCCCCCAAGTGTTCGAAGTGTGTTTGGTTCTAAAAAATAAAATAAAATATAATAGGATACATTTGGATGCGTGTTCAACATGTGTCGAGAAGTGTCTTGTTCAACACAGACACAGACACCTTCTTAGAAGCGTATGCGCTTCTTAGGTGGGAACACTGTCACAATCCACACCTAGACTTGCACAGGTGCCCCACACTTTGTTTCCAACCATAGAACCATAATCAAGGGTCCCTTCTAGTGTGCAAGCCATGCCCAAGCCATGGTTTGGCTTGAGGCATTAGGGTGGAGCATCCCTTATGCAAGCATTTTCAGTCATCCGCAAACTGGCAGGATGAGACTAGGTTCTGCCTTCCATGCCCTAAGGCATGCTGATAGCAAGCAAGCCAAACTATGCCATGCCCAAAAGACAACCAAATTACCTTGCTTATGCATGGCTGCCCCTTGCTGACAGAGGGGTGTCAGGCCTTGGAGCAAGGTGCCAAGGCATGCATGCTTGGGACATAAGCTGGTTAGAATCTGATAGTAAGTTTGTGCATCATTATTAATACAACTGACAGATATACAATGCTAATTCTGGACTTTGTTCCCAGAATGTATACTATTCCTTATTTCTTATCTACAATTATGAACAACTTTGCGCCTCAATGTTTTACAATACTCCTTTTTCGTTATTTTGCTGCTATGTTAAACATGTTGCTAATAATTTGTGGCAGGCATGTGTCAAAATGGCCATAGATATTCTTCATTTCAGGGTGCATGACTTTATCTTGGTGTGCAAAGGAAGTCATGTGTCACACTAGCAGACCTTGGCTTTTGTGAAACTTGACCCAAAATATTCAAATTTCATTTCATTGTTTTTAGTTTTAGTGGAATTACTTCTTCAGTTTTAGCAAAATGATTTCCCTTCCCTAATATCTGAAACCTTTTTGGAGTTCAGAAATTACCTATTGCCACTTAGGAGTTCATGGTGGTTGATAGGGTTTTTGGCGTTTATTTTTATTTTGTAAGGTGTATGCAACAAGATTGGGCCAAACTCATTTATAAGCACACAATGAAATGATCAACTTGCAATATATCATTGTCACAAGGCAAGTTTCTGTATAGATGATATCCAATTCTAATAAAGAACTTTAGCCAGTAAAGTCAACGCGTGTTGAGGAATATAATTTTCTTGCAAGTATGCTTTTTTGCCGCTCTATCCAATTTAGAAATCCTTTCAATTTTGTGGCTTTATATTTTGTTGAAGATGGGCCAGAAGAATTTTGAAAAGCTTCCCTGTTTTTTTTCTTTTTTCTTTTACATTTGTGCATGTTTGTCATGTAGTAACTGTCTTGCGGTAGAATTAATTGTTCTGTATGCAAATATTTTTTTTTACCCACTTGCAGCAGCTCATATTTGATGACTTCATGGTAAGTCCATTGTCACTGAGATTGCTTCAGCTCATTTCATCCATTTAACATATTCATTTTTCAATTGGTTTGCCATATCTGCTTTGTATACAGCAGTCTCGGTCTTTTGTGACCGAATAAGAATTTGTTTAAACTAAGCTTTTTATTTTTTGTTTTCCCCCTTTTCTCTGGATTCAGTTAATTGGTTACTAATTTATACTTCTTCAGGACCCAAATCTTGTAATGATATGGCTCAGGATATTCCAAATGTGAAAACAAAGTCCGTGGCCAAATCATCCAAAATAAGGAGTTCAACTCTAATGAACCCCACAGCAAGTCATTTGGCCAAGCTAAACCGAGCAGGAGAAGTCCATTCCAGCCAACTCTTGGGAAGGTCATAGTTATTCCTTTTAAAGAATAATTAAATAGCAACAGTTGCTCATTGATCTTTAAATTTGTTGCCCACACTATAGGCAGGGGTTTTTTTTATTTCCAATTATCATTAATATTAAGTTGTGGTCTTTTTATTACAATTTTGGTATATTTGCCTCTTTTTAGTCCCCCCTCCCCTTGCCTGTTTCTGATTTCCAGTCTGTTTTTCTTTAATTCATTTTTCTATCCTTTAACTGCCAGGTCTCAAAAGCCATTAACTAAAATAGATGAGAGAAGTTCGAAAAATCCTCTTGGGGTTGACAGTAATGCTACCAAAAGGCAAAAACTAGATAATGGCTATTTGCGTAAGGTGCAGTGAAAGTACTCATTTATTTTTGTTGCATTATGAAGTCTTTACCCATATTTTCATCAGCTTGAGTTTTACGTATGCATTATGAATGTGAATTTTGTATGGAAACCAATATCTTTGTCATCTATTGACGTGTTATGGTTATGATACCAGGTTATTAAGTGGGTTTAAAAAGTGTGTACAACATTTACTGTCTGGAAGCGGGAAGCCTAACTGAACTTGAAAGCTGAAACTGTTTTGACAAGTTTTACGTGTATTTTAAGCTTTACTTCTAATGAGCTTCCATTTGAAGTAAAAGAACACATAGGAATGAGAAGAATATTGGAGTGAGAATTTGCTTCTTCATTGTCATTTTGTTGATCACAAAACAATGTGGACCATGTTTTCTGCTTGCTCCTCTCCTCACCTTGTGCATGCTTTCAACTGAATTGTATGGCTGCATAGATTTTGTGCGTTTCATTAACCGCATGAGTCTATTTATACATGAGATCGTATATCTGAACTGCGGTTTTGTATTTTTATCCATAGAAGTATGCTGAATCCAGTATTGCTATAATTGTTTGTAAAAACTACTGAGGATGTCCTTATGCAATGAACCAGGTTGCTCATCTGAAGCACCAAAGTCTGTTGTTACACAAGTTACCCAAGGTAAGGTATCTACCTCTGAAGTATGAAGCAGTCCTCACACTGAAATTTATCACAAATTTCAGATTATACTGATTACTCATATTTTGTTTAATGTACTGTAAGATTATTTAGGTCAACATCTTTTTACATATTCGTCAATATTTTTTAATCATTCATGGTTCTTTTCTTTTGTTCCTCTCTCTCTCTCTCTCCTGATTTGAAATAAACCAAAAAAAACAGGTTCAACGAGTTGATGCTAACAAAGTGAATTCCAGATTAAAAGTTACCGTTCCAAGAGAGCCTGATCTGGAAACAGCAAATAGAGCGCAAATACACAGGTACACTCACTTCTTGTCATATACGTTGGTGTCTTCTATCATATGCCTAGGGGTAGAATCAGCAGACTTCTCTAATTAGCTGCATGGAACATGTCGTATGTTCTAATTCCAGGTCCAGGAATAATTCAGAGTCAGGTGAACATGCAAAATCAAAGGCCCCTACCTTTAAAGCACGGCCATTGAACAGAAAAGTTGGTAGTTCTACTAAAAAAAATGAGTATTCTTGGATGTGAAACTGTAATTTTCGATGAAGTTGCCAGTTTATACTTTATGTATGGTATGTGTTTTGGGTTTGACAGATACTCAAGGCTCCTTCATTGCCTCCTCCAAAAAAGAGCAGACCACAATCTCATGTGTTTCAAGTAAATTGCCAAAACTTATTTACTTGCTTCCCCTTTGATAATATCAAGTGCTTCTTAGAAGACTCATTGCATACAGTTTTACAAGAGAAATTAGTCCTTTGCACAATTCTGTGACCCATTTTTTCCCTCTATTTCATTGCTTTTTAGGTGTTCCACTTGAAGACATCAGAGAGGGCTATGCAACACTCATCTGCTAATGTAGGTTATTGAACATGCTATTGTCTCTGTGATATATAAACTGTTCTCCTAATGTAGTTTATGAATTTTTTATTTTATTTTATTGAACATGCTAATGTTAGCTTATACTTAGTTTGTTCTTCAAAGTGATTTTAGTCTTCTAGTATCATTGGTGCTTATGTATTTTCACACGTCAGAAGCGTATAATTTTGTTATCGCAGGCACTGATCATGCAGAATTCTGAATCTATCCCAAAAAATGGGACCACAGACACTGAAAGGTGAGAGTTTGGACTGCCTTTTTATTTCAAAGTTGGGCATCGATAAACATCCTATGCTGCCTTAGATGGAGGAAGCTTAAATAAAAGTTAGTTTTTTCATTTTCTGTCCAAGACTCTATATGTCATTTTCTTGTGTAGTAAACAATGACATGCTTAAATTCTATTACCAGTTTGTATGGGGTGTGCATTGCATCACCCCAGTTTTTCCCAAGCAGACCTCTCAATTTCTCACAGGATATTTTTTGTTCAGATGATTATTGATGCTGATTACAGGCTTGTACACCTCTGTTTGTCAGGCTAAACTGTGAAGACACCTGCAAGCAGGAAAAGTGTGAAACACCAAAAAGAGTTGGAGCTCGCCCTCTTAGTAAGAAGGTGAACTGTTGACATGTGTGAACCTTGTGATTGAGTTGGATTTAGTGATTGTCATGACAACATACTGTTTTGATACAGATTGCGTTCAGTAAAAAAGATGTTGGCACTCTCCATAATGTCAAAGAGGAGGCCAGGGTTCCTGTGGTAATATGATGCTTACGCATATAAATAAACCATTTTTTTGTCTTTTGATACAGATTCTGTTTCTGTTTCTGTAGCAAAAAATAACTCTAGCTTTTAATTCCCTCAGGAACGCAAGCTTCCAAATTATAATGGATTATCTTGCAATCCACCGATAGAATTGTTTAATAAGGTAGGATATAAATTCAAGTCTTCCATGTATCACCTTTTACTTTACCTTCAGAGTTGCTTTGAGTTTCCTTCTGGCTATGTAGATGCTGGTTTGATTTTCCTAACACTCCTCTCTCCTTCTTCCTTTTCAATCTATATGTCAGCTGTCTCTGGCATCTGAAATCGAGCGTAATGTAATACCTCAACCCAAACCTCCTCTGCACACTAAGGTTAGTTTTTCCCTAGTATTGTGACAGAAACTCCATCAAGATTATACATCGCATTCTTTTTCAGTCACACAAGTGTTTTCATTGTTTTATTTTAGGGATCTAAAGAGAATGTACCAGGTTCCTTCAAACAAGAACTCTGGGTATCATAGCATGGAACCTTTGTTGTATGGTCAGTTCTAAACCCAATAATGAATTCTGAGTTCAGAGGTATGGAAGGAAGCAGAACCAGCTGGGAGGAGTGAGTGGAGGTTCCCTGAAATTGGACCCTGGCTGAACATCAAAAGGTAGTACCATGTCTGATTTACTTTTTTGGAGTCGGCTGTCTATCCTTATGCTGCATTGATATTGTGTTAAACTTCTCACAGTTTTCTGAATCTGTTACAATCATTTATTGCTGATAAGTAGTTCAGTTTTGTAATTATGTTCATAAGGGTATGGTGGATTGTGTATATGACCTGCTAACAACCTCCAGCTTCCCAATAATGACTGATATTTCCTTCCATCTGAACCTTTTTGAGCTAGAAATGTGAAGGTGTTAAGTTGAATTACTCTGATCTTGCTCTAGTGTGCACAAGCTTTTCTACTTATTCTAAAGAACATTAGAGCTTTGTGTTCAACGTGGACTTATATCAGTGACGTCATTTTTCGGGTGTCAAGGTGGTCCTTGTTTTCTCTTTCTCGACCCAGATGGAAATTTTGATGTGTTACAGGTGCACATTGCGCATAAGGTATTTAGACAAATGGATTTTTAACTTTATGAATTTAGTGATCAACTTCCGGTAATGTGGAAATTAGGCGCAGTAATTATGATTCTTATCGGTGCTTATGACTTGAAGATAAATGAGATGTGTAAGGCTTCCCACTGATGATTGTGATTATCAGAAATAATAGGGCCACAAATGCTTAAGGAATCCTAGGATCATGAGGTAATAGAATTGCTTACTTGTCATTCACGAAACCTTGTAATTCACTTGAAACAAAGGATAGAAATGAGTTCCAAAAGCTAAAGCAGGTTTATTTTCTCCAACCCCCCTTCTCTCTCTCTCCCCCTTTATCTGTTTTTTTTGCCTTTCCCCATTTGCGGAAGTGTCAGTGAAATGATACAGTGCAGTCTACAAATCAGTTTGGAAGTAGCATGCATTTGTTTGAAACGTTGTGTACTAATAAAGTTCTTTTTATCACTTATCTTGCTATAAATTTGGCATAAATTTATTTTGATTAGGATACAAAATTTTGTAGGGAAGCAATAGCACCGCATTTGTCTACACGGGTTAGACATGAGATATATACACTTTGGATGATATTCTGCATCCCAATTTTGAACGTCCCTTGAAAATTTCCCTTGTAAATGAAATCTTCCAATTATGTTGTCCTACCCGCCAAATTCAAGGATTCAATTTTTATTGTCTTAGATGTCATTATTAGGATTTTATTAGTTGAAGTTTCAGTATTGTGCTTCTGTGTACAAGACAGCTATGTGTTCTGCAAAAGGGATAGATGATTTGTGAATGTCATTGGAAGAAACAAGGATCCATTATATTTCTGTGGATTTCTAAGCATTTTCAATGGCGTCTTTGTAATAGCCTCGATGTGTTTAATTTGAGTTTGAAATGCACCAGGAGCATGGACATTTGGTGAGAGCAAGAGGAGTAGTTTCTCTCTAATGACTGGTACTATCAGTTAATTGTGTTTCTGCTGTATCTGGGAAGGTGTATTTGTACTTATTGCATCTTAAGAGGCTAAACAATGCATAGGTTTTTGCATTTTCAGAGATGTTCACAGATTGAGCCTGCGCGATCAAGACTTCGTGCTAAATTATTTTGTAATCAAAAGAAATTACAATAATTGATTCTGAAAAATGGTTTCTGTATCTCAACAAAAATCTAGAAAGGTGTATAGCAACAGAAATACTTCAATATTAGCTTGTTTTTTTTTTTTCTTTTTCCCCTTTGGTCTTTTGCTTGCGAAGTGGTTGAGTCACATGTAGGCAGTAGCAGAACAATTACATGTAGTTAATTTAACATTGAGGGATATGTAGAGTTGGCTTTTTTTTTTTTGGCTTGTAATCAATCCTCATGCATAGAATAAGAATGTTATTTGCCATATGTTTACATCTATATATTGGTTCTTTAATTGAATCCTCGTGATTTTTAGATGATTTCAATCTTCTATATATTCCATTATTTACATCCTGATATGTATTTGAAAAGGCTTGATTAAGGTCAATCACCTAGAGATTGAATGAAATTTTTGGCTAAAAACACATGAAGGCTAGCAAGGGATCATTGATTTAGCTCATTTGTGAGAGATGATAGTGGAGAGACAACAAAACCAGTAATAATAATTTGATGGCAACTTGAATGCTTCTGTTACTGTATTGATACTTCCACTAAATTGTACCAAAAGAGCACCACTCATTGCGAATGCTTGTACAAGAGAGTTGATGAAATAAATCTTTAGATACAGATTAAATTTCTTTCCAACTAGATAAATAAACTTCATCTAGAATACCCCAAAACTTAGAAATTGTTAAGCCAGCATCTAAAAGAAAACCCCAGCTGGACCCAAAAATTGGGTTTTCCTGTCAATTCATCAACAATTTCCCCTTCTTCAAGTGAAGCAAAAGCAGAGGACGAACTCTTACAGTGTGTTTTTAGAGATGACTTCACGGAACCTGACAAGCCACTGGGCTTCCGAGGAATTGTTGTTGGCGTGGGCTTGCACTTGCTGTGCATTCAATTGGGCCGGGCCTTTATCAATCACAAATTGCGCATAATCAAAAGTTTTTGTAGGAGCCGCGATTGGCTTTGCTGGAGGTGCCGGAAGCAAGGAGACCAAGACCTTGGCAACTTCATGCATCGTTGGTCTCTCAGATGGATGGCGCTTAGCGCACAGTAAAGCGAGTTGAAAGGTCTTTCTGACATGAGCTAAATCCATACATGTAACAGAGACCTCAGGATCAACAGCCTCCATCACTGTGTTATCATCTGCCTTTGACAATATCTGTAAATGAACAAGAAAAAAATGCAATGCTTAAAACCGAAGTAAATGTAGTGCTTAAAACTAAAGTAACCCCAACTGATGGATTGGGAAACCATTGATTAAGAAGTGGATTATTCACACAGGAACAATTCAATTCACTTAAACACTAGAATTACTTAAAATTTTCACCACATAAAAACTACATCACTATGAAGTACACACGTTGCAAAAAATTGGTTAATCCATGCAGAAAAGACATTTAAGGTATAAAAATAAGGATGATTTACTATATTGCCAGTTAATTTGGTTACAGAGCATTGTGAAATCAGAACATACCAGCTGATGCAAGTTGGACTCATTGTCCACGGCCTTTCTTCCGGTAAGTAGCTCCAAAAGAACAATGCCAAAACTATAAACATCTGATTTCTCGTTTAGCCGAGAAGTCCGGGCATACTCTGGGTCAATGTAACCAATGGTACCCAGGACATGCGTTGATGCATGAGTTTTTGCAGTCGGAATAGATTTTGCAATCCCAAAATCAGAGAGATGGGCCACAAAGTTCTCATCCAGCAGGATATTTGAGGACTTGACATCCCGGTGAATAATTCTAGGGTTGCAGTCATGGTGAAGATACGCAAGCCCTTGAGCAGCTCCAACTGCAATTTTAAGACGCGTGTCCCAATCAAGTTTCACCTTCTTTGAAGGTCCTGTCAGCAGGCATATTAACCAAAAGTCGTTGTTGATCATCCATATTAGAGCCAAGATAAAATATATAAAAAAAAATTCAAACTACAAGATACAGCCTGTGATACGAGTTATTGAAAAGAAGAAAAAAAACTAAAAGGAACAAATAACTTTCAGCAAATATGCTCCAGAAGCAATCACATTGGACTTTTGTTTCATTGTGGCGTTTATACCCTAACTGCACCATTTATACCCCAACTATTCTAGTGTTCGTTATTATTAGAACAAGGTTTCACAGCAGGGAAAAACCAAAGAGCAAGGCAAGCTCACTTTTCACATTTTTAATATTTCTCACAAAAAAAAAAAAACAATAAGACGAGTATACTGACCATGAAGAAGATCCCAAAGAGAACCATTCTCCATGAGGTCATAGAAGAGGAGGTTTCCGTTGGGTGACAGTGCATAACCATGCAAGCTGACGAGGTTTCTGTGCCTGATGCTACCAATTGTCTCAAGCTCAGTCTCAAACTCTCTCCAGTTGTGTGGATGCTGAGTGTATAGTCGCTTAATTGCAATTGGTCGGGAATTCTTCAATACACACTTGTATACCGTGCTAGAAGCACCATATCCTATAATGTATTTCTCACTCAAATTCTCAGTCATTCTCATTATATCTTCATAGGTGTGAATAGCCATACCCATGTGAAGAATAACAAGTTTAGGAGGACCTGACCAGAAAAGAAGTCCACATTGTTAACTTCAACAAGATCACTAGTTAAAGATACCAAGCACAATAAATACCTTGCATGCTTTTCTTAGACTCCTTCATAAATGAATCCGGTTGGTTCGATTTGTACAAAGCCACTATTACCATGGCTAGCACTGTGACAAAGCCTAGTGTAATACAAACCACTGCTGTCCTGGAGAAAATTGCTGCAATAAAGCACAAAGAGCCCTTAAATCACAGGCAACTACCCATATCCCCCACCCTGTGAGAGGGAACAGGGAGAAGAAAGAAATATTTCCAATCTGACCTAAAACAGTGACAGTAAAATCAAATTTATACCTTTCGATTTTGGTGCACAAGGATCACATATTGATCCCAGCCAGTTCCCACATAGTAATGGATTTCCTATGAAGCTGAAGACAATATAAACGGACATAGCTCAAGGGCATTATAAGAACAACACATTAGAGAAGGGCCACGACAAGCGAGAAACAAATTGAGTTCCCCATACCTGTCAGGTGAAAACCGTGAAAAGTTTCCCATAGGAGGAATAATCCCCGATAAGTTGTTGTAGGAAACATTCCTAAAACATACAAGTATTAGTAATTCAGAAAGCCTTCAGATGAGTAGACAGCAAAGAGGGAGGAAAACTCACAGAGTCGCAAGACTGAAACAATTAGTTAGCTGATCTGGAATTTCTCCATGGAGATTGTTGTTATTCAATATACTACAAACAGTTCCAAGGAAAAACAATAGCAATACATGAGTAAATTGATTCCAGACTATAAGAAAATCATCAAAAGTAGAGTAGGGTGGCAGAAAACTTGATCACCAACTTACAGAGACACAATGTTCTGCAACTGGCCCAACTCTTCAGGTACATGACCAGACAAGTTGTTGAATGACATATCACTAGAAGAATGGACATAAATATCAGCACATGAAAATAATTATAAAACATCATCCATGGTTAATATGAAATGGATTCAATTGCAAAGGCTTCCACAGAAACGCACATGATCTGTATGCTTCTGAGATTCCCGAATTCTGCAGGTAGTGGTCCATCAAGATGATTATGACTCAAATTCCTTGATGCATAATATGTTCACAAGTTAGGCAGATAATTAAATTCAACTACTTGAAAAGGTGCTGGTGAAGAGACATGTATTTCTTACAGTGTGAGGAGGTGCTCCAGGTCACCGACAGCAGCAGGAACAGGTCCTGAGAAATCATTGCTAGAGAGATCCCTAAGCAAAACAAAGATGCTTATAAGACAAGACAATTGCTAACAAATGCAACACACCACACAAGTTATTCAGAAACATACAATGTATCCAGATTGATGATACGTCCCAGCTCAACAGGTATGCTTCCTTTGAAATAATTTGAAGACAGATTCCTGAGTGTCAAATTATTTCCAAAAACATGCATGAAAGGTCAGTTTTGAACCATAAGTACATAATCACTTTAGAATTCAGCATTCAAACTTACAGATAAGTCAGACTTTCTAGATTCCGGAAACCCAGGGGAACTGATCCACTTAAGTGATTACCATACACATTACTGGAAATAAAAACACGAAGGCAACACAATCAAATGCAGTTAAAGTTGGATATATAAAAATGAAAATAGATGTTGATCTCCTGCAGAAATCAATATCCTACAATTGATTCAGCGCTGTGCAGGAGCTGATGTTGTGTGGAATAGGTCCTTCCAGATTGTTGTTGGCAAGGTTCCTGCAGAACAGGATGCTAAACCACTAAGAGAAACAGTAAAAAACCCACGTGTAATAACATCAACTAAAACACAAAAAAAAAAAAAAAAAAAGATGTAAAGGTCCTTCCAGATAAAAAGACTCACAATTCAAAAAGCTGCTCAAGTTTCCCAAGTTCAGCTGGGATTTCACCGACCAATTGATTGTCATTTAATTGCCTGAAAATTAAAAACAATAATGGAAGCCTCGTCAACTGCATCCAAACAAACATTTACAGTGACCTCCAAACAGATAACTTGCAAGATGTATCTTACAAATAGCTGAGCTTCGACATATTGCCAAGCTCTGGTGGAATTGGTCCTGTGAGCTTGTTGCCATGGAGATACCTAGTCAGACAACTACATATGTTAGCATGCAAAATAAGAAGGCAAGAGCAATCCATCATCTGTATATTTCTGACATTAAAAACTCACAGTTTCCCAGTGTAAGATAAATTGCCAAGAATTGGTGGAATTGGCCCAACAAGTTCATTCTCACTTAAATCCCTGAAAGACCATAAAGAATAGGACAGCATATAACTTCCGACTCCAAGCATAGTTGTTCCATGGGTCATTAAAATTCAGATATCAGTATGCATACTTACAAAACAGCAAGGGCTTGCATAAGACCTATAACCTCTGGAATTTTCCCGGTCAGCCCATTTCCTTGAAGAGATCTAATAAGAAGCAAGGTAAGTGCACGACAACTTGTATTGATGTTATGGAAGACAACAGAAGAAATCAAGTCTGGTTTCTACTTCTTCCACAAAGAATAGAAAGTGTAAAAAGTAAGAGAACTAACAGAGTGGCCACTTGTAGAAACCCAATATTGTATGGAATCTCCCCGGTGATCTGATTGTATGAGATATCTCTGAAGTTCATAAACAATATAATTTTAGCCAACATTGAAGAGAAAACAAATTATTTTCAAGGTGGAGTTAGCATTAAGAAACTTACAAGATCTCGAAGCTTGTACAATTACCAATGCTGGCTGGGATTGTCCCAGTTAGGTTATTGCCTCTTACATCACTGAAAGCAATATACCATGGTTCCAACACTTCAATAATGTAGCAGATAACAAACAGATATTACAAAGGAAGCACCATCAAAAAATGAGAGGAATCACAATATAAGAAATGAACACTCACAAATACCATAGACCAGTCAGTTGGCACATATCTGGGGACAGGGTTCCAGTTAATGAATTGCCACGTAAGCCCCTGCGAACAAGATTACAAGCAGATGATAGATTGACCAACAGCCTGTCTCAAGTAAATATTATATACCCTTCTAGAACAAATGCATATTATTAAGTGTTAATAGCATTTATGGTTCATAATGAAACTGGATCTGAAATTCGTCTAGAGAAGGCAGAGGGGCTGCTATAATACTCACAGATATTGCAATACTTCATTCCAATAGATTAACCTTGGTATCTCACCGGTAAGCTGGTTTCGAGCAAGGTCACTGAAGCATGCAATTACACAAATCAAATGCATATATTAACACAAGTTTCTATGGCATAATAAAAATGGACGAATTTACTATTTGCATAAAGCAAACATACTTGTGCCTTCCAAGACACATGGTAAAGAAAGTGTATGACTTCACCAGAAAAGGATAACTCACAGAGTTTTCAGGTTAGGAATCTGTGTTAAGGTTGAAGGGATGGGACCAGTCAATTGGTTGTTCTTCAAATTCCTGCATTTACAGTACTTATTCAAGCCCATAGCTGACAGAACTCGAAACTTTACCAACAAAAGTAAAACAGCATTTTTCACAATACTTCAGGTATTAACTCACAATAACTCCAGCTGCTTAAGCTTCGATATTGAGAATGGTATGTCTCCATACAGTAAATTATCAGATAAATCCCTGCATTATGGAAACAAAACCATTAAATAAACTGGAAATCTTCATCACCTGAGTACTTCTAAGCTTACAGAAGGCAGATGTACATATATATAAACAGGTATACATATAAGAGGCAGAAAGAGAAAAATTTTACAGAAGCATTAGAGGAACGCAGTTGCCTATCTCATCTGGAATTTGACCAGTTAATTTGTTCCCCTGGAGGTCTCTGCAATTATTTCAACAACACTTACGATTAGAATTATATAATAATCTGGTTTCAATGAGCAGAAAATCAAAATTGAAATTTTGATTACTATTACGACAATTTATAGCTATAGAGCAAGGATAAAGAAAAACACTAAAAACAAAACATACATAGATTGCAGATTCTTTAGATCTCCAATGGCTGGTGAAATCTCCCCACCCAAGTTCAAATTTGATAAATTCCTTCAAGCCACAAATATAAAAAAGATATATATAAAAGAAGATTTACTACAATCAAATGGCAAAGAGAGGGAGAAAAATAACCCAGAATTACTCCTCAAAACTACGTTAAGAGAGAGAGAGAGAGAGAGAGAGAGAGAGGAGAGCGAGACACCTACAGAGAAACAACAGATAAGCTGAAATTGTCACAGAACACGCCTCGCCATGAACAGAAATCACCGTTGTGCACATCATCCCAGTCCAGCAACACATTAACTACGTTACCAAACGACGCCTTAATGGACATCAATGCTTTCCCTGTGCAGATAACACCATTCTCTGGTCAAAATAGCATTCAAAAGATCAATCTAGTACTGATTCTTTTAACTAATAAAGTGCAGGTAAATTTCCGACCTCCATTAACAAATTGAAGAGCTAGAAGCAAAAAATGGATGTTCCCGTGGTTTGGTTGCTCAGAAAACCAAGCAAAGAAGAGAGACAAAGACAAGAAAACTGTCGAATCTTACATTTCGATTGTTATTCAAGTTTCGTAAATACTCAAAATAATGTCATATCCAGAGCTTAATAACCGTCGTTTTCCCCAGCGATTACTCGGAAACCAAACAGAGCAAATATATAAACCGCTCGTTTCTTTTGGTTTAGCCACAAAATCTCTAAAATATATCAATTTCAGTCATTTCCAAACTCTTCGAAGCTACAAAACAAGCTTCCGTTTCCCAAAAGCCGTAATGCCCGGAAAAGCTAGTGGAAAAATAGTAAGAACCTTGAGTCGCATTTATCATAGATTCATATGCAAAAACAACTCAATAGGACAAGGAAACAGAGAACAGTACCTATATGCACATGCATACAAATGCATATTCATAGGTGCATATATATAGACAAACAAAGAAGAAAAATCACCTTCGTCATTAAGCGGCGTAGCAAGGGGAAAGAGAAGCATAACCACGACCAGCACAGAACAGGAAAAGAGCTTCTTCTTCCAAAACAGCGGCGTTTCCTCCATTACAGAACTAACACAAGCAGAGAAAAAGTAGCTAGAGAGAGTATAGCTGAAGAAGATTAGCTCCGTTTCTCTCTCATTACATACCACTACGAGAGAAAGGAAATGTAGAGAGAGAAACTAGAGAGAGAGAGAGAAACTAGAGAGAGCAGGCGTTTGGCGTGAACTGTAAGGAAGAGTGAATGAAGTGTGTTTAATGTTAGTGTCGTTGTGAAGAGAGAGAAGAGAGCAGAGAGAGAGAACATATATGTAATGGAAACGGCGGTGAAGCGACGTTAGTTAGTGACTGTGGAAATAAAAAGTGAGGGGTTTGGGCCTTTGGGCCGGAGGAAGGAAGATGTTGCAGCGGCCGTCACCCGTACTACCGTTTCCCGAAGTGGTTACATTTTTGACAGCTAATGCTTTCCGAGTCTTCTACGCCGGTTACGCGCCCTAACACGTTGCCCAGCGCGTGAATTGATCTGACGGTGGAGATCTCGTGATGCATTCTGGTCTTCTCCATATTTGTTGACTTATTTATGTATGTGATGATGCGTTGACACTCAGAGCTCAGTTTGCGAGTGGGGTAAAATATTATGTGTTCGAAGAGAGAGAAAGGGAGTGCTTAATACTCTCTGGTCCGCTAGTACTGTAAAATAAGGACAGAGAGGGAATATGGAAACAAAAGAATTAAGAAAAAATAACTATTTCCACTCCCTTTTTGCTATAACCTTCCATCCAAGGCCATGATAATTGATAGCGTGAAAAGTGAAGAATCCTTCTCGTAGATCTTTGTTTTTACTAGTTTCAAGGAAATGGACAAACTTCCTTCCCAAGAAAATTCGCTATTACAGATTTGCCATTGCTTTGTTTTGAGTTAATGAGTAATTATGGGTAAGAGCAATTTTAAAGGGCTCTTTAAACTTCGTCTATTAGTTATTTTAGTTATTCAAAGTTCTTAAAATTCATCCTTAATAAGTTAGATATAGTCAATCATATTTTGGCAATTAGATTCTTACTTGATCTTTCTATCACTCTATCTCCCTTTTTTCTCCTATTTTCTTGGAGTGTGCGTTAAAAAACAATAGCAATTTATAAATGACAAACTAAATTTAATAGTAGCATTAGAGAATGTATAAAAAAGTGGCTAGTAAAACTAGATATTGTAGTTTATAGTATATTTTGATTAACTGCTTTAGCCAATAGGCCAATAGCGCTCAAGATACACTTAAATTATACAATTAGAAAATTTGCATATAATTTCTATATAAATGAGCGTTACATTCCTTCAAATTGTCATATAACACATTTTTTTTTATAGTAGAAAAGCAATTTTCCTACTCCTACCTTATGTGCCGGAAATCTTGAATTCGTTTAGAAGTGCTTTCAGTTTTTATTTTTTGTTGTGTGTTATATGTGCATGTTTTTGTTTTTTATTTTTTTATAATCTGATAATAATATTTGTAAGTCAATATTCTGCTAACAATACCAAACTAATATTTTAGAAATAAAAAAATATTTATTTAATATTTTTTTATTTTTTTATTTTTTAAAAAATAAAAAATAAAAACAAAAAACATTTATCAAAGGAACCGATCCTTAAGAACCCAAATGCTCAAATGTGCTTTCCCAACTACACCAACACCTTGGTGGGTCCTTAATGGAACAACACGGCAAGTTGGTTGTTAACCAAAAGAGCTGGTATCGGTTGGTCATGTTTAGATGGAGTTTTAAGTATTTTTTTTTTTTTGTGATTTTTTCCAATTAAATTTCAATTTTTTTTAATTGTTATATTCTTTTAGATCATGTGTACTAGTAATTAAAAAATTAAATTTTAATTAAAAAGGACCACTAAAGATAAAAAAAAACTTACATTTTAATAAAGCTGAAGCAGCTTTTTTTGTTTTGAGTGACTTTTTTAATTAAAAATTATTTTTTATTTATGATGTGTATACATAACATAAAAGAACGTAACAATTAAAAAAAATTAAATTTTAATTAAAACATAGTCTCATTAAAAAACTACTTCATAAGCCATATGTACCTAACCGAGCAAAAGAAAAAGAAAAATACTACATTGGTTGTATACTTAGTCCTAATAATTCATCTAAAAGTTTGTTTGGTATTGCTTTTAAAATTAATTTTTTTTATCTTATAAGTAAAAAAAAAAATTTTTTTGACTTTTTAGTTTTAATTTTTATTTTTGTTTATCATTAACTTATAAAAACAAAGCAATTAACTTTTTAACTCCAAAAAAATCAAATAAAAAAATTTAAAATAAATTATACCAAACGAAAATTAATACAACAGAATTAAAGCTGCGAATACTATTATATTGCAACACAAGCAGCAAAAAGCGATTCCAAAACTGAAAAAAGAGTTCAATTAAATCATCCAAACACCGCACAGCAGCACTCACCCAACCCAACAAAACAGTAAAACCTTTTCAGAGATTTTAGCCATCCGAGACAGCATAAATATCAGCCCCATCACCAAATGAGGCTCGCGACACGTGTCAGAATCTGAAGGCACCTAAAGACCTATCAATGACCAGGAAAAAAGTGGACACACACTAAGGCCAGTACTAATAGGGGGTGGCTGTGTCAGTAACTCTAAAACGAGCTAACAACAAAAGACACAGCCACCGGCGACTTATCCGCCGGTGCTCCGCCGTCAGCTGGGTGTAGGCGTGACACCGTTCCGGTGGGACCCACCGCCAGAAAGGCTGACCCCGCATTCATTATTTTGGGTCTTTGAAAAAGATACTACAGCGCTGTTGATGTGATTTCGCTTTCTACAGTAAGTCGCACTGTACCGTTGGATAATACTCCACTGATTATTTATAGGGATTTGTTTGGGTTTCAATTAGATAAAACGTGCCTTTTTAACGTTAATTAATTATATTTTGTGGGTGGTTTAGAACTAAAAAAGGGGTGTTTTGTAATGATTGAGTGAGATTCTAGTCTGTCTTTTCATCCAACGTATTTCTGCCACGTGGAATCCAGAGTTCAAGTACCAATATGATTGGTTCGAATAGGATAGAATTATACAGTGAAGTTCCAATTTTTTGTAGTATCAGAAAAAAAATCATTCTGCCATGCATATTTTTGCAATTATTATTCTTAATAATTTTAAAATAACTCTACGAAAACACTAACATAGCAGTATTTTGAAATTATAAATCTAAAAGGGAGTGATTGAGTTTGAAATAAAAGAGCACAAGCAAGTACATAATTCTATTCATACGACATTACTTGGCATATTTTATTTACAATAATGAATTTAAGACTAATGTTATATAAATAGGGTTTCTTGTACAAAATTTTAATACATAAATTTTTATTTTAATCAAAATACCACGTTTTTTATTTAAAAAAAAATAATACAAGTAGCAGTGTCCAAAATGCTGTTGTGAGAACAACTTTATTATGGAGGTAATGCCTAATTCATTTAGACAATTACCTAAAATTGAGATATGAAGAACAAATTAAATTGATACCAAGAAGAAAAAATTTAGTCTCAACCACCAACTGATGATAAGCACATGACTATTTAAAGAAGAACTTTACGACGAGCTAATGTATAAGAGGCTAATGCTTAAAGACGAGCTTTACCAAGAATTGTATAGGAAAAAGAGAAAGCGTATGTGTATTAGATTATCGCAACTATTTGAACGTTGGAGAGGTTTGCGTAGTGGTCAATTAATCAAGCAAAAGTAAACAAAAATTTAATGGTCTGTATATATAAATATTATATGCAATCTCATTTTATAATTAATTTTTTCACTCCTACACACAAATATATTAAAAAATAGAATTATATATAATATTACTCATATATATATGTGTAGATATAAACAAGCCTATAATAAAGTGAATCTCATATCTCTTCACATGAAGCAATTGATTTATATTGAAGTAATAAACATTATGGTTATTATATATATATATATATATATTTTTTAAGTGAAATGATTTCATTGATAAAAAAGTAAAAACACTTAAAAAATAGATCAATTTCATAATGGAAATTTGACCGTTCATTTCATGTACAACATAACAATAGTGAAGAGCCTGATAAAAAATTTAGACGATGTTTTTCCAAAATATAATATGTGTATATACGTATTCAAAAGGCTGCAGTATATAGTATGAAAAGTGTGGGGCCCGCATGCATCTTTAGGGGAATTGATTATACCCATCATAGGACCCGTGATGGCTATTACTATGATATTCACTGTTGCATTATTGTTATTCTTATTATTATATAAGTTTATATATTTACTTTTGGTAGGTGTACTGTTACATCATATCACACAGTATAAATTATAACTGTGACAATAATACGAAAAGCTTTGACGATACTATAATGATGGCCACGTTGTTATAGCTTCATTATTTGGTCAAGGCAAAAGGTCAGGCTTTTTGGTGTATTATACTTACACGAGGAGATATATATATATATACATATACACATTGACTGGAGTTCGGCCCGCATGCCCATTCAGCCATTTGCTTGCTAGAACGTTACATTCACTAGTCCCACCATTAGGGATGACAATTGCATATGGAAAACTTGAAGCCCCTTTACCACCTTCATAATTGGAAAAGTTTAGGGTATGAGTAAAGAGATAAGGAATAGGTTGTAAGAAAGAAAAAAAAACTTCGCTGCAGATTTGAAATGAAATAAGATTTAAATCACCTCACTCCAAATCGGTTCGGAATTTATTTTTTTTTCTACTTTTATATTGTATTAGTCGTATAATTTTTATAATTTTTTTATTTTAAAATTTTATAAAGATAAAATCTGTTTCAACTCGAACCTCAATTGTTTTAAGTAAAACAGTAACAAAGATAGAAAAGTTTAACTTGTCACGAGTTTGAGACGAGATGTAAGCTAAAGCTTCGCTTATTAGAGATGGAATAAAGTTTAATCTAAGGACTCTAACCCATACTAAAATTGCCCTATTGCCATCCCTACAAGCTACTACCACTCAAAAATCCTATTTGTTTTGCGGATGAAATTTAGTTACAAATCTCTCAACGAGTAAATTTTTAATTGACCTCCAAACCTAAATCACCGGATTAAGTTATCCTGTCTCTCCCTTATGTGATTATATAGCACCAACCTCCAAATTAGTTATTCCGACTCTCTTTGGCATAAGCAAATGCAGGATAAAACTGGACACGGCATTAATAATCCAATTCCGCGGCCGTTAGGCAAAACTAACATGATGCAAATTTTAGGGATAAAAAAAAACCCAATTTCTATTTAACCGTCCTTTCACATTACCATAGCATTATAAAAATGTACAATAAAAAAGTTTTATACATCCAATTTAAATATAAAACCATTAAATCATAAACTTACATATTTATATAAAAGGAAATTGATAAATTCTCGTCCTCAATTTGATTAAAATATGGCCCCTCCCAAAACAGAAAAAGAAACGGGGAAGGAAAGAAGGCTGCAAAGTAAGTAACCAAGTTCTAATAACTCATCCCTGTAATCAAAATGAAACTACAGATAGTCATGAAAGCGTAACATACCCATCTCAGATTAAATTAAATTCTAAGGGTAAAGTACAGGGGCAAAGTTATCATGGTTCAGTTTTCTTCAATGTGAAGGATTGGAAATTGGAAAAGCTAATGACACATTAAACAGAAAATCACAAATTATAACGAATAGAAACAGAACAAAACCGACCCTTGTCAACCAAAATTGAGGAGCGACAACGGAAACACCTCATGCTTGCCAGTTTGTGCTTCTTATGAAGCCGGATCAGCATTGTGCCATCCCTTGGCGCATGACGGTATGGTCATGAACTCATCGAATTCCTTCACATGAATGTCGCAGCATTTCCACTGCAAAAAATTAAGAATGACAAGCCATGTCAAAATTATTGATAGAAGAAACCAATAGAAAATGCAATTTATGAATATATCTCACCCCTCTCATCCGGTCATGGAAGACAGCAGGCCCAGGATGGTAACTGCAAGCAGTGTCATGATTATCCTTTTCTTTGAAAGTTTTCCCGCATCCCTTGTTCCTACAGATTTGGGGCTCGTTTATATCTACTACCCTCTTGGCTGGAGCAGAAAGGCCTTCCTGTACATCTGAATTGTTTTCAGCAGGGCTAACTGCTACTGCACTTGGTGGATTTGGATTCGTTACTTTGACTTGTGAACCTAACAAATATAACCTGGTTTAGCTAATAAAAAGAATAAAGCTTTGTGAAGAAAACTAAGAAAACTATACTTGACTGGGACCTAAGAAAACTAAAACTCTCAACTGAGAGCATTAAGCCGTTATGGCCTCATTAAATATTAATTTTACACTTCCTGGAAATCAAATAGAATAAAAAACATTTCCATGTCCAGACAACAAAGAACCAGTAGGATGAAAAAAATAAAATTCAAACTTCATCTTCTCATTCTCGCAGCAAACAAAAAGAGTTGAGACAACCAAAGGAACAAAATTATTCAGTGCATTGAATATCATCTATAATCAGTCCAGATTGCTCCTTACTAGATTTGACATGATTTTATTCCCCATGTAAAATCATCATTAGGATTTAGTAAAGGATATACAACCTCATTTTTGTTGCAACTCATGTCTGCTGAGTCCAATTTTATGGCACTGGTTTGTATCATCTCATCTAAAACTGGTTTTTGTTTTTAAGGATATATTAATTGCTGTAAATACTATGGAAAATCAACTGCAATGCTTTAACCCCATGAAACTTCTAGCTGGTATGTCTTAGTATTGGAAAACCAGTGTGGTTTTTTTTTTTTTTTGGGGGGGGGGGGGGGGGGGGGGGGGGGGGGGTGGGGTGAATTTGGGTTTCATGAACTTATTAGAGCTAAAAGAAAGGCGAATGACAAGAGTACCATGTTCCGAGCAAAAGAATCCCTGCCGGCACCTAGAGCAAGCTTCTTTCGACGACGCATCAGTTGCAGGAGTTGCCATAGGAATTGGCTTTGGGGTAGCCACTGGCTTTGTTAGCACTGGTTTTTCTGTTGTGTGTTTACCTACCTTACATCTTCATTAAAAAAACATATGAATAAGTATACAAGCAAAACTGCTCAACAGAAACTAAGAGAGAAGTGAACAGATAATCAATTAAAGTCGCTTTCGCTACTGAAATTTTTCTCTTCATGTAAGAGCCATGACAAGCTAGGTTTACCAGCATTATGTTTGTAGCAAGGACCCACTTATAACAGATTTAGCCAACTTTTTGCTATGAGAATATCATATGTTTCTTGTCATAATTCAACCTATGTACAAGGGGGCATCATAATAGAAATGAAGAACGTGGTTCTCAAAGAATTGCATGGGTATGTTACGGAACAGATCCAACAAAATAAGTTTTGAATCTGTACTATCTTACAAATCCAAGGAAACTTGCTGTTGAACACACTCCTTATGAATCATCACTATCAAGTGCCAATCAATGGATCATTTAGTAGGGGTTTTCTAATTAGTCAACCCAATAATGATTTGAGCTGAGTGATCTGTGTACTCAATGTGTTGGATGTGGTTGATCCAATCCATTAATAATCCGACAAGGAGAGAAAATACAATACATAATAAATAACATCACCTTATTACTAGTAAATACGGCAAGCCACCTTCAAGGGGTTGTGGGCAAATCTTTGGGTTACAGACTGACAAATTTATCAAGGGAAAAGCAAAGGAAAAGAAAAAAGGTGAGGAAAAAGACAGCAAAAATGATGCAGATACAAGATACGTATCACTGAGGAACTTTGAAGTGTATTGACTCTTTAGGGATGCTTCCAGTCAGATCCAATCCCCAAATATACACATGGATACGGGTAAAACATGGAAGTGTCCGAAAAAATGTAAAGACTTTTTCGTCCTCATCTCTTTCTTTCATAGATATGTCTTCATAATTAATCCTCTAAAGAATAATACTTTGTTGCTGCAGTTATCATGTATCTTGTTGACAGGGACATCATGATGAAAATTGTAGCATTTATGTAGCCCAACCAGTACTGGGGTGCTCTAGTTTCAGTATTGACAGATCATTATAGGTCTGCAAGGGAAATTAAAAGTACATACAAACTACGAGGAGGCATCGTTATACAGGTAAACATATATATAACTAGGATTGAGAGTGTAAATCTGACTAATTATACCGACATTATAATTCAGGGATCCATACAGGGTTGACCTAGTGCTTATGGACACGAGAGAGAGAGAGAGAGAGAGACCTTGTTTTCCCAAGCACATTGTGAGAGATTATTTGGCTACAAGTGTTTTCCACATCAAATGGAGTTCAACAAGTTCCAGACGGCACATGAACACAAGTTTAGATATAACATGATACCATCAAGCAAATGTTACATTCACAAGAATAAATATAAATGTACTCATTTCCTCAAATGATAGAATTTAACATGTCTCAGGAAAGAAAGTATGCTCAACAAATGCCATTTTAAACGTAAATGACTCAAATCCTACATAATCACAATGGAAATCAACAATAATCTTTGATCCCACAAATCATATATGGTATATCAGCAACAAAAACTCCATCCTTGGTTTCAGTCTATGCTCCAACTCTAGGGCATGTTAGTTAATCATATCAAAAGCTAAAATTCTCACATTCAGAAACTGGCCATAAAAGATAACTTAAAGCATTTGCAAAGAGAACAATAAATACCCTGGAATCTCTAGAAACAAGCTGAAATCATGACTTCTTTTTTTGCAACAACTCCACTCTTTCATTCCATCATGAAATATAGGCTGCAGAAGAAGTGTTCAAAATTACATTTTAGGAATATGTCAAGAACAATGAGATAAAATGTAATTAAGTAGTAACAATTATAACAAAAAAAAAAAACTCCAGAGAATTGGATAACTAAACAAATATCTGACTTACTCCCTGACGAAATGTAAGTGTCAGCACCCAGCGAAATGAGGCCCAAGCATGGAAGAGAAAACCTCAATCAGTAAAACCGCAAGAGGCACAAAATATATGGATATTGATAGCTCAATACACAAGGACATGCATGTGATACTTCAGCATGAAAAGAAGTATACAAATTTCAGTGAGTATACAACATTGATTAAACACACACAAACGAAAGGGTAACATTCATTAGACCAAATTCACAAAAAGGTAAATAGTATGAGCTTCTGCAATTCAGAACAAAAGGAGACAAAACATAGTAACACAGTTTCAATTTGAGTTAAAGTTGCAAACAGTGATGATGTATCGATACAATGTCTTCATGAATATTATGAAGACCCTCTAAACAACTTTTCGAGTCTGATCACTAGAACCATAATATGGCAAGGCATACTTATGTTCAAATATTCCTCACACGTATGACAGGGAAATTAAAGATAGGTGGAAAAACTGGAACAAATTTAAGCTCACAGAATCATCATTGGTTTGCCATTCATTGAGAACAACTCAAACACAAGCTGTTTTGGTTTGCACCATAGAACAGATGTAATGCATGTATGAAAACATGATAAGAGCGCATTTTGACAAGCTTCCGAAAATTTCCAGCACAATTCAAACATACTATCACACCCCCACCCCCCGGCGGCCCGGTGGCCCCACAAAAAAGAGGAAAAAGAAATTCCCACCCAAAAGAATCCTTTTATTGTTTTAAATGGTCAACCCGATTTAAATTAGCATCAACACTCTCTCTATTTAATCTTCCTCTTCCAAAATAAAAAAACCTATCATCCTTCAAAACTGAAAGCATATATTCATGTTCTCTACATTGGAAGGATCCCGTTTAGTATATATATTTTCTCATATATATTTAACACCATTGAAAATTTTTCCATTGAAAGCTATTGCTCACTACAGTAGGAGATTGGACTCAACATGGAACCTAAAAGATGTCAAGACATATCACGCATATGATAAAAAAATTGTTAAAAAATCAACTAAACATTTGAACAGACACTATTGGCAAACCATTGCAAATAATATTTTGGTAATCTTTCGCTCTCTCTTGAACACTGTAAA